>JWHW01030853.1:16212-27674 GCA_000931545.1 Papilio glaucus | reverse complement strand
CATATTGGAGGGGTGTGCACGTATCCACCTACTGAACTGGGGTGAGACATACATCACCACAGCGCCGTACGCCCACTGCAAGGGCATAGTTATTGGCACACTCAGTATGGAACTGGGCGGCAAGGTGAGATCGACAAAAATACGTTATTCGCACAAAATGAATAATTGCAGTTTATTTAATGAACAAACACAATGGACATATCAGTACTTAGCAAATTAAATATTCCCAGTAACGTACGTGATAAATCTGCTACAGAAAAAGCTCAACTAGATTGTCTGCTGTTAAAGATTTGTTTTAACGACATATCTCTATATTCCATCAAAACCGATTAAAAATGAAAAACTGTTTATAGTTAAAATTTATTAAAACAAGAAATGTACAAGCAATAGTCATACAGTGGTAGAGCCCGCAACAACAACATCTGTTGCACGAATGTGCCGGCTCGACCGGTGAAATACCACGACCTCACAGAAGACAGGCGTGAAGTAGAAGTATGCATTTCGTCTGATGAGTGAGGTGTGCTGAAGTCTTAATTCTAGTTCGCTTCCCCCTACTATCCTTTTCTGTAAGGGTGGGATGGAAAGGAAAAGAGAATTAGACTGCAACATGCACACAATGCAACATACATACATAAATACTCCTTGGGTAATTATCTTGGTAAAATGAGACCTTTGTCTTTGTGGATGGTATACCATCTTTGCTTCAATGTTGTCTTTGTGTTAAAAGTCGTAAAGAAAAGTAAATAAATGTATAAAACTAGTCAGGTCTTGTAACTTTTGTATTCCAGGTCCACATAATATGTCAGGACACGGGATATCAAGCGGACGTCGAATTCAAATTGCGCGTAAGTATTTTTTGAGGTTATTCTTCTTTGACGTGCTTTAGAAAAAATGGGGGTGAATTTTTACGACGCGACGCCGTGGTGTCGGCGATTTGAGGTTAACTCGGTTTTGATTCATTCCTTTTGTTTGTTCACATTGTAAATTATTATTTAAAACCTTCAAAGTTAGTTATAATTTTTTAAATTAATCTACTACGTTTTTCAACAAACAAATAGCACTGGCGCACGAGATAAAAAAAATAGTTATATTTTTTTTTTTATTGAGAGATTTTCTTAATTTCCATCCATTCCAGTCCTTCCTGGGTGGTGCTGACCAGACGAACGCGATATCTGGAAGGATTAAGAAGGGCAAGGACACCATCGCTACTGTAGAAGGCTACTGGGACGGCAAGATTGATATCAAGGACAAGAGAACCGGGGTGAGTGGAGAAAAGAGACTCTGATTGTTACTTTTTGTATAAAATAAGGTGGCGAACGAGCAAGCAGCTCAACTAATGCAACAAGCTAATGAGATGCGTTGCCTACCTTTAATGTACAGTGGAGGGGATAAACATAAAAAGGATATTTCCTTTTCCTACCCATCCCCTCCCCTTCCCATCCTTTCTTTCTGTGGAAAGATGGGAAGGGAAGAGAACTAGAATTAGGCTTCCGACAGGTCATTCATCAGATGAAACGCAGATTACTTCTACCTGGTGGCTGTCTTCTGTGAGGCCTTTTTATGGTCAATTCATTATTAAATAAGCTCCAGACTAAAGCTACTTCGGTTCCTTCTGGTGTTCCAAATGTTGCTGGGCGGCGCTCACCAAAAATTATGCGACCCGTTGCTCGTTTGCCCCCTTCTGTATAATGTATTAGGAACTAGAGAAAGCGTTTCTTGCTTTGAAGAAGTTCATATAAAGAAATAATGGAAACTGGACATACAGAAAGTTCATAGACGTTTTTGTCTGTCTGTGTGTTGCAGAAGCGGTTACATTCTTTACATTACAAAGAGAAGGGGGGAGAAATGGAGGGGATAAGACTGTGTTATATAATTGTACTGTTGTCCTATTCAAATTGTTAAGTTTTGTAATTGTTGTTTTGTTAATTCCAGGAAGAATCCAATCTACTCGATGTTAGTATCTTAAAAGAACAGAGGATGTCAAGATACCTGATGAATCTGGATAACCAGCAGGAGTTTGAGTCGCAGAGGCTCTGGCTCAAAGTATCCGAAGCTATACTCAATGATGATCAGGTACGAATTTTTATGCTGGGCTGAAAAGAGGGTAATGTTTGCCTATATGAACCGGAACTAAGGGGAGGGGGAGCAGTCGGATTCGCCACTGGCGACAGGCAGGAGGCGTCAAAATCATAATGTATTAGCATGTACTCAAACTTGGTTGGGTTACCTTTTCTTTTTTTTCTTAGTACGATATATTTTAGAGATTGAATTTCCTTCAATATTCTTTCTTGTAACTTCTTAGGTGGCGGCGACAGAACAGAAGACAATAATAGAAGAAGCGCAGAGGGCGCGCGCCAGGAACCTGTTGTCCCCCTGGGTGCCGCGCCTATTCCGTAGGGACTCCCGCGTGGTGCCAGAAGGTAAGACCCGAAGGTCTACCAAGGCTATCTAACTCAACTATTGAATAAAAATTGGAAAAAAAACTAGATTATAGGTAACGGACTTAAAAACGGCACGTGAAATAAGAGCACAAATAAAAGTGTGGTCTTATTTGAGTTTAGAATATCAGCCAACGTGCGGACGTATGGATTTTTTGTGATTTGCTATTTTAAGGCTTTGTACGTTTCCTACGTAACAAACAATGTTAAAAGACTCGACTTTCTACAAAACAAACAACCAAAATGCGAAGACACAACGAAAGACACTACAGAACGTATTTACCACTTTGTGATTGACTATACAATCAAATCAGCCTGTGCCCCGCAGAGTACTTGTGCCGCGAGACATTACTCTAAACACCGCGATGTCAGTTAACAACGTCTCGCCACAGCGCCATCTATGAGGAAAGTGTTAAAACGTCGTCAACAGGCTTAAATATATCAGAAAAAAGTTGAATTTTTAAAACTCCCTGCGCACGTAAAGAAGTTATCGTAGAGCAAAATAGTTTTAATTACGTATCAGTGGAAACTAAACCGTAACCAGTCAGGAATAAAGTTTATTATTACAAAATGTTTTTGTATTTATTAGGAAGGCATACTAATTTCAAGCCATTTTCTTGCTCTGTTTTCAACCGGTGAAATACCACGACCTCACAGAAGACACTTCGTCTGGATATGTGAGGTGCCTGAGGCCGAATCTAGTATTTTTCCTATTCCCATCCTTTTGTAATAAGGATATGATAGACGAGCAAAAAAAGGACTTCCTTTAACCATAAAAGGTGGGCATGCAACTCATTAGCTTGTTGCAGATGTCTATGGGTAGCGGTCACTTGATTTCAGGAGAGTAGCTCGCTCGTTTGTCTTCCATAAAAAATATATATTCTTATTCTAATATAGCTATATATAGAGCTAATTTTATACTTATACTAAAGAAAGGTGACCTATGCCGCTTACGTATTATCTGTCAACACTTACCTGTTTTATTTCTCATGTCATCTCTTCCAGGTATCATCGATCAAGGATGGAGATACAACCACGCCAATACTAGGTATGTATGTAATACTAATAAAAAAACAGAAATATATATGTATAAAAACAGGATTGGTATAGCAACGAAAATGCCAACTACTGGGCCTAGAGACTTGACATTTGAGATCATTCAAAAGTCATCCCCTAAAGATCTAAAGTAGGGATAAAAGTTTGTATGGAGAAATATCCAATGAAAGTTGTCCTCGTATCTATATGATCAATCATATTAAATAGGGTTCAGCTTAAGCTGAACAGTAGTCAGTTAAATTAAATTGTGCGGCGGGAGAAACCGCAGGGTTTAGTTTGTGCTTAGTAAAGATTTACTGTAGTCCTAGTACAGTACATGTCCATATTGTTGGTTGTTGACGCATGCGCACTGCACTCGCCAACGCACCAATCATATCAAACTTGGAGATTTTGCGTCCACATCCCGCCCTCTGATTGGTTCAGAACTGTGGCCTTAAATTATTCCATAGGTTGCTCCTGACAATTTTTGAGCTATATTGATTAATTGCCCCGCCAAATTTAATGGCGCACGCACAAGGCATCCAACGTTGTATATTATAACTATTTACTATTCTGTCTCTACAATAATTTTGAACCAAATATATACATTGAATGTTTCGTAGCCTAATATTTAAGTTCCAACTGGCACCAATACATTAATTATATTAATTTACAGAAGAATTTCATTAAGTTGATGCTAAAAAAACTAAATCTCATCGAAACCGGTCAAGCTGTTTAGGTTACAGTGGGTTACCCGGGGAAAACATTACCCTCGTGTTAGTCGGATACAAAGGGAAATGAAAGTCATTAAAAGTCAATACTTACCTATTTAACTTGACATGATTGCATTTATACATCCATACGTTCACGAGAACACATCTGTCTGTAGACTTTTTGCTACCCTTGTGAAATTGGGTGGAGGCGCTAGTGATCTACACCCCTCAATTTACTTGCAGTCCATGGCAGCCCGAGGAGATAATAGAATTCGAAGAGGAGTTCGTCATCTCGTCCGCTATGCGCCGCGCAGAGAGACTCCGGGAGCCGCCGCCCCCCTCCGACTCCGACTCCAGAGATGAACTCGCCAGGAGATCCAAGACCTCGACGTGAGTTGTAATCTATATTAATATGATACAGTTGAAAAGTTTGAATGCGCTAATCTCACTAACTATCAATCGGATTTGAAAAAATATTCTTGCATTTGATAGCTCAATTATTAAGGAAGATTATTGGCTATTTAATATCACGCTATGATCCTTAGGAGCCAACCATAAAGAAAAAATTGAACAGCGCGGCGACTGTAAACTTGTGGCACAGCTAGTGAGAGATTGAGCAGCGTAAAACGTAGGGTTCTTGATATTCAATGTCATAAAGATTTATATTTAGTTGATTTTATTTAATTTAATTTGGGCAAACAAACAGTTTTATAACTACTATTTACAAGAAATCACAAGTTTCGGATCTGTCGGAAGTCCTTGTTTATGGTGAGTGGTATTCGGGTGACGGCCAATCAATAATGTCTCATAATAATTATATCATGATTAGTTGCTTGTCTCGGGAATGTTTTGGTTAAAAAAATTATTTGAATTAAACTTTTTTTACCATTTTTTTTTAAATTTCAGACGTACCTTGAAGCAAGCCCTAATAGCCATTGACTCGTCTTTACGAGAACAATCAATAACTCTAGAAAGATTAACCAGGACTGTAGAACTATTCGGCGAGAGCCAGCGTGTCTTCGACCAGATTAGGGCGACCCCTCGTCCAGTACCGTACTCCCACGCGTGGGATATGTTCGCGGGGTTCGTCTTAGCTATGCTGGTCCAGGTCTTTCTAAACTGGATGTCCTAAGACTGATTGGTGCCACACATCGAGCAAATAATTGTGCGAGTGTTTATTCAGAGTCTGTTTGGTTTTTCTTTGACAGGTTTACTATCGGTACCTTGAAAATAACGAAACCATTATAGTGTTGCCATTAGTAATACGTTAAAAGATGTTGTTCTTCTTCTTGAATGTTCTATCTCTTCTTTTAGTTGCTATAAAATTTTAAAGGATAAAATGGACGAACGGGAGTAAAAGCTGAGTCTTAATGGGTTATTTAGTTCTTATATTATTTGACATTATTTAATGCATTTATTTTATATTAGTAACAAACTACAGCTGAGAGTTAATTCTTATTTTATCATCCTTAAAAGTCGAGGCGAGACTATGTGACTAGCATCTGGTATAAACCGACAAAGTTATCTGTAAAGTGAGTGGCGTCGCCACCGTCGCTTTAGTGTTGCCAATTAAATTGAATATGCTCAAAATTAGGTTAACCATAGTAATTTTACAGAGGTTACATTCTTGTATTTACACGGCTGACATTTATTATCTGTATTTACATCTGTAATATAAATTATGAATATAAATAGTGCTATTTAGTTTTATAATCGTTTGTAATAAATATGAACTCAAATTCATAATCGGTCAAGCAATTTAGGCTGCAGGATATCAATGAAACGGACATACGTACACGCAAAAACGTTACCATCCTGTCAGTTGGGCAATATGGCATTATCTTGGGTAATTTAAAACTTTACAACTGACAAACCAGTCCACTACCGGTAGACACTGACAGTTGTTTGACGTTTCAAAAACTAAACTAAAAATAGTTTCAATTTTTATCACTTCACAGATAACTTGATCGGTTTGTCTATACATGGGGAACTGGGATGATTTAAATTTGAAGGGAAAAACATTTAAAACTATATAAAACCGCTTAAAATATGAATTCCAAAGTAAATTACATCTGTATTCCATATAAATTAATATTATAAAGAGGAAAAATTTGATTGTTTGTTTGCATTCAATAGACTCTGAAACTACTGGACCGATTTGAAAAATTCTTTCACCATTAGAATCCTACGTTATCCCTGATGAACATAGGCGATAGACATTTTTATTTATTAATAAAATGTTTGTTAAATACCCGAGCGGAGCCGGGAGCGGGACGCTAGTATTATATACAGGTTTAATAAACTTATTTCAGTTTGAACATTTTTCCTACAACTTCAAGGTACCGATATTTGATCGATTGAATTTCTATGTATAAAATCTTACGACTATAGTTTTATACAAGAAAATAACCACCAGAAAATGGTGTTATAAGTCGGTTAACTAAAGCTGACACCTTCTCACATTCACATGTCGCGCTTGTGTGGTATCTGTGACGCGTAGCGTGACGTCACTGCAAGCGCATCATGAACACTGTCCGTCTCTCTCGCACGCGGTCAAGCTTATGAGTGTGAAGGAGACAGTTATTGTTTTGGTTTTGCTACTCTTTATAAATACAGAGTGATGCTTTTTGCATTTGAGGTAATTTACAATTCTCAATAATATAGTAAAGCATAGTATTTTTTAAATGTTCACAGACCATCTAACCTCACTAAAACCATAGTAGATATTTTAAAATTATAGCATATATAATTTCATATAGTTTAATTTGGAACATACTGTATAGTGTGAGTACTGTGTACATGCCAGTTTTAGTTAATCGATATATTTAAATATCTTATATAAATACACACATCACAAGTTTAGAGCGATACGGGAGTAACCAAAGTAAATTTGAAGCACCCTTTGATGCTTTGTGTCAAAACTTTTGATTGATAACTAATAGGCAGGGGCGGACCGTGAGGTTGCGGGACCTTTAGGCTATAAGTACTTGGGGTCCTACCTTAATAAATAAAAAACAAGATCTTTAATTTGTACCAATGAAGAACTCATTCTGACAACGATATGACCCTCGACTTTCAACTTCCCGCGTGATTTATACGAACGAAACTAAACTGTTAGTTTTGTTACATAATTTCACGATATTTTTTTTTAGTTTAAAAGAATGCTGTGACGTCATCGGACTCAGTCATGTTACTGTACACGGGTAGTATACTAACCATAAATGCAACTTTTTGAGAAGTTTAGTCTATAATTTACAAAAAGGTCACCTTTTGCTATAGTGGAAACTGGTCTTAAAGTGGTTATTTAACATATTTCCTTTATTATTATTGTCCCTAATTAAAGAAATCCTAAATCGTCTCACGAAATAATGGTTTCAAACATTTAAGGTGGATTTCCACTAAAACTTCGAAATGCAAATGAAGGTTACATTTCACTTTAGTGAAAATGTACCTTAAATTTTAATTACTTCAAGAAATGCGCTCGTAAATAATTTAACAATATTAATTTTATTTCAACTAGCCACATCGCCCTCCCATTTAGTCAATCGATCAAAAGTTTCACTTGCCAATGCTACGTAATGTAATTAAAAAATTGTATTCCAGAATTATATTTAAGCTGTGGTACACGAATAGCTTTGCTATTCAATGTTTATTATCTATATTATAGATTATATAATGCAATACGCTTTTACATAAACAAGATATATAAAGGCGTTTTATATTAGAAATAAACATTTCTATCTTACGTGTATTTCTTATGAAACGTAAAGATTGATGATAGATAATACTACGCGTGTTCAATAACATAAGACCTTACGTCCCACCTTAACGGCGCGTTCGCCTCTGTATCGAAGCTATACTATGTTTTTTTTTGCTTCGTTAGATTATTTCAGGACGTACATTATGTGCACCTGTGATGTGACGTCATCGCAAGGTCTCATGTTACTGTCTACGGGTAGTAGATGTTTATATTTTATTTCTTGTAACTATCGGCGATGCTTTTATGATTAAGAAATCAACAGTGCAAGAAATGTTGCTATGTCGATTGTTTTTTTTATTTGTGTTGCCAGTTTAGAATAATTCGACGGATTCTAGATAAGTATTTCTAATGAAACTTTTCTGTAGAGTTCTGCGTGTAAATTCGAAACTATTGTTGCCATTTATTATATTTTTATTTATCATTCCCTATGTTTATAGGTTATAAATATTTTAATATCGATCGATAGGATTTCTACCAAATTGTCTTTGTAAGTTGAAGCATGTCAACACCGCTAGACGTATGGAGTCGCATTTCATTGTATTTGCATGATAAAAAAATCTTATGTTAAATGAATGTAATGTTTTTTTTTTCTAATTATGTTTGTGTTGATATGAAAACATTTTAGGTGAATTAGAGATCAAATATATTGTTGACATTACGTTGTTTTATCCAGTGAATATATATATTTTCCAATTCAATTGTGTTTTATTTAAAAAAAAATCACCATCTCTCTGTCCTTTTCCCACTCATGTGAGGTCGGCACTATGACTGTAGTCCATACTGTATAGGTTTTGGCTACAGTTTTTACGGCCGGCCTGTCTGACGCCAATCCTCTTCGGAACTAAAACCTCTTTAAATATCTATACTAATAATTTAATGAGGACAAATTTGGTTGTTTGTTCCGGACAAACTCAAAACTATTATTTTTAAAAAATTTCACAAATAGAAGACTCTTCTATCGGCGACTGAACTAACAGATTATTTTTTATTTATATATCTACGCGAGTGAATCCCGGGCGGGTTGCTAGTATTGTATATTTTTAATCCAAGTATAAAACTAAAACTAACCAAACGTGTGAAGTTACCAACTTTAGCTTTATATCTCTACCAGTGAGAATGTATATGCTGACATCGGTTGAGTCAATATTGCGTTAAAGCGTAACAAAAAAACTTACATTAAAATAGTTATTTAAATTATTAGTTTTGCTACATTAAAATAAATTCTTTTTTTAAATTACGTAACGGTAATGGAGATTATGACGTCATAACAGTGACGTCATATCTTTAAAAATAAATTACTTTTCCGTCATAAATGTACACACACGTGTACAAGCTTATTTGATAATTCAATTATTTGTAGTTGACGCGGAACGGATTGCTTTGTTGTTAGCAACGACTTTCATTATTTGAATTACATACTAGCTTTTGAACCCGACGATACGCAGTTAGAAAATAAACTTTAATTAATTCACTGCTTACTGGTTTCCATTTGTCACGGTCCTGGCACACCTCTGTCGGCACACATATCTACGCATACATGCTCGTTTGCTACAGGCATGCCTGAGTAAGGTGTCACAATTCCAGTCATCTTTTTTACAGTAGATTAAAACAAGCAAGCAGTTCACCTGACATTAAGTGACCGCGACCCATAGACATCTTCAACAAACTAATGACTTGCAAATGCATTGCCTAACTTGGACATAGGAGGCGATAGATAGAAAAGGGTAATTTCTTTACTCATTCATTCCCTCCTCAGTCCAATTTTCTAACCACCCTTTCCTTCGTCCTCCGAGCCGGCTCATTCGTGCAACAACTGTTGCTACTGCGGTATCAACCACTGTGACAATGACCCCTTCCTTATATGAAAGGGTTTGACTAAGGCATGATGGATTGAAAAGGGAAATACTTTTTCCTATAAATCCAGTCCTTTGTCTGGCAGGGAACGTATCTTTAACTCATTAGGTTTTTGCTTCAGTCACTCAACATTTAGGGAATCTCTTGTTTGCCAACTTCTTCCATATTCACGCCCAGGACATAAGGTCTCAGTATTTAATTATTTTAGTATAGGCAGTAACAACAAGACGGACAAACCAACTGATGTAATATTTAGTGTTAGATAAATAAAATATTTTTATAGCTCATAATCAACTAATTACTGGACTCTGGTCATTGTTTCGTGAATGCACAATATTTCTTTAACGATGAGGTGCAGAAGAACTTTTATATTGTTTTGTATTGCATTCGGTACGTTGATATTTAGTATTACTTGTAACACTGAACAAGAGATTTCATTATCATCGTATACATCAGATATCTACTGCAGGACGTAGGCCCAGTGGTCAAGCCCCCTCACCCCATCAAATCATTTCCATTACGAATTTTAAAGGAGTGCCCTTTAAACTTAACTTGAAAAAGTGGTTTAGTCTAAACTTCCGATGGCAGATTGGAGATGGGGGAATTAAATCGTATAATTTCTGTTAATCATTCTAAGATTTTTGTGATTTAATTACTTAAATATTGACAATTTTACAGCAACATTCGACACACTGCAAGCAAAATCTGTTTTATTCAGGATTACAATAAAAAAATCAATTGACAACAGAAATGATATGAACAAAATACCTAACAATGAAAAGCCAAATAAGAATTATTATATAAGACAAAGGAATAGTCACTGTGTTGACCTCAGTCGGAATATGTTGTGTTTGATCTATGACGATAATGGCAACGTTTCTGGATTAAATTTTAAACCAAAAACAATTACTTATCCTAAAGAAGCTACTTTCCTTGATCTGACGAGATTAGAAGACGAATTGAGAAACTTACGAGACATAGGAAGAACGAAATCCAATGACGTTTCATTTTCAGAAGATTATTTAGATGTTGGAGATCTTAGCGCAACTAGAAAAGAATCTAATACCTTAAGTAATTCTAGAAATCTTTATTCCAAACTTAAGTTCATAATAGCGAGTTTCAAAGGAAGGCACGACACACCGGCACCAACAATAGGAAGGAGTAGAAAAGTGAATGTAGCAGATCTTATAAATTTCATAGATTTTCGAACACATAACACAGACGATGACGATAGTAGTGAAGATGAATCAATTGAAAAACCGAGTAAAAAGAAAAAGATAAGAAAACCTAAAAGATTTGAAGTCGTAGAAAATTCGAACGAATCTACCGATCCTAAAATAGAAGCTGATACTAACGAATCTTCCAATGAAATGGAAATACCAGTGAGAAATATGAATGCAAAACCAAAAATCATTTACATACAAGGTCCTTCACGACATCTTGCTGCAGATGAAAGACGCAGCAGACTACCGCACTTCCTGCCTAAAAGATATCATTGGAATCTGGACGATATAAATGATCTGCCATATTTTTGGTTCAATGGACCACAAGGGTATTTCGCAGGTGTATACAAAGCATTCATTTGATTCGGATGATTTGAAAGTAAATCGGTTATAATTTAAAGAATAAAATAGTATAGAAATCGTATTAGAATTTCTAAGT
>JWHW01030853.1:3130-15805 GCA_000931545.1 Papilio glaucus | reverse complement strand
TTGCACTATTGGGCCGGCTCGACCGGTGAAATACCACGACCTCACAGAAAACAGGCGTGAAGTAGAAGTACTCTGCGTTTCGTCGTGTGAGGTGAGTGAGGTGCCGGAGGCCTAATTTCAGTCCTCTTCCCCTTCCCACCCTTTCCTCATAAGGATAGGATGGGAACGTGAAGAAGATTGGTTGGGGCGGGGGTTAACGGGGAAAAGGAAATATCCTTATTCCTGTCTATGCACTCCTCTGTCCATTAAAGGTAGGCAACGCATCTGCAACACATTGCTTGTTGCGGATGTCCATGGGTAGCGTTCACTAAACATCTGGTGATCCGCTTGCCACCTACTTCCATAAAAAAAAAAATATGTCGGCTCGATCGGTGAAATATCACGGAAACCTCACAGAAGACAGGGCTGAATACATGAAAAAATATGCGTTCCAACCCCTAACCAACCGATAGGGTAGCCAGAGGTTATGGATTTCCATTTCGCGTGATCTTAATACATCTCCCACACTTTTTTTTCAATTTAAACATCTACGCATACATGCTCGTCAGTTATGGGTGCTCTTTATATTGCCCTTTTTAGTAAACCGCTAATCTGATCGATAGAAGTTTTCCTGGGGCGTCCCCTATCAACACTGCCACCACTCACTTTCACAACATAAATTTGTTTCGTTATTCTCTCTTCATTCATCCTTTCAACATGCCCGAACCAACGAAGCATACGTTTCTCAACCGCTTACTGCGTTTAGTCTCATGAGAGAGGTGCCAGAGTTCCAATCCTTTTTCCCTACATTCCTATCCTTTCACAATAAGGATTGGATGGGAAAGAGGTTTGAACGGGGGAGGTGATGAATAGCATAGGGAAATATCCTTATTCTCTATTAAAGGTCGGGAAAGCATCTGCAAGTCATTAGCTTGTATAAGAAGCCTGTGAGTAACGCTCACTTGATGTCGAGTTACCGCTTGCACGTTTTCCACTTACTTCCATAAAAAAACCAGAGAGTTATGTCCAGATTTCCATTTTGCACGATCCTGGCACACCTCCAGGTTCTTCTATCTGTTTCTCCTAAAAAATAAAATAATCTATCCTCTCCTTTTCCATATCCACATTTTCTTTCACCCTGCATAAAATCTGGCAACTCATCTGCAGTGCAATTTATTTGCACAAAGAACAACGAAAGCTATGTATCGATCACCCATCTAACTAGCCTATTATTTATATCTTGCTTCGTAGCAAGATATGATTTTACGTCAAACAAACGTCATTTACCAAACATGGCGGCCATTACACTTTTTATACTTTCATCGGGTATGTTGTAAAATTACGAGATAAAGTTGAATCAATTTGTGAAATATGGATCCTAAGGCTATAAGGTAACATGAGAGAAAGAAAGAAAATTGGAATTTAGGAATTTTCACGTAAAAACCTTTGGTTACAATAATGACGTCTTGCTGGGACACAATGACACGAGGATTGCAGTAATTCTTAATAATTAGAGGACAAATTGTACGAAATGCCTACACGTTAGATAAGATACGGTCGTACTTATATTTATCAATGATAAATGTCAATAAAATTAAGTTTAACATTAATCTTTAGATAGTTTATTACTGTTAAACGATTGTAATTATATTTTCGCAAATAATTACCTAAATATATATATTTTGTCAGTATGTTGCACTATCACTTATTTAATACCAATCATTTGTTGAAATTTATCTCATCGCATACTGGTTACCGAGAGTTCACACTGCCGAAAACATATACATAAAACATGGTCATCTCAATTTTTATGTGAATATTTTCGGCAGTGTGAACATGGTGTTAAATTGAACATTATTTTAGTAATCGTACACTGGACGACATTTATCTGTGATTCATTTACCTAAGTTAATTCGCTTCTTTTGTGATTACGAAAGTAGTGACGACTGAAATGGTGGATGACAGATCAATGTGGAGGTCTGAAACCTGTTATGTCGACCCTGCTGGGCAGGAACCTGATGATGAATTCGTTTCTTTTGTACGAAAGTAATGTAATGTTATTTGTAATACTTTTATTATAAGTAAGTTATACGTGGCCTTACACAGCCAAATGTTAATGTCGTGAATAGTAGAATAGCCAACAGTTGTAAACCACTGAGTCACCATTGTGTTGGCAGAATGACGTTAATTGAAATTGTCTTTGATCACACTGATAATACAATACTTGTACAACTAATTATTCCTGAGGAGGATCGGCGTCCGGCTGCCAGAGAGTGGGCGGCCATCTTGTAATACAGTCTTTGGGTGACAAGCGCAAGCGCGCCACTTCTACAACGGATCGCTAACGGACCTGTATTGATATTAAATAACTTTATGGTGCCTATATAAAAGAAGGGGGATGTCAGGTATTTAGGAATAAAGAGGTTCGTATAAATATTGTATAAAGTAGGTAGATTATTATTAAATCAGTGGATAGTCACTTTGTTGTTTGTTCCACACTTCCATCAAAATATAACAATAGTACTAATATAACAAAATAAACGCGATAAAATTCGTAAAATGTATTTTATTCCCATAACCTATGAGTTATTATTATAATTTTAATTAAATGGAACATCGTCGCGGTATAAACATTGTCAAATAATATTGTCTATCTTTTAACAACCGTTCGAAAAGCCATTGATAAGACACGCTATCGGAATAATCCCACAACATTTACACACTAATACAGAATGTCGTTTCTAAGGTTGTTGGTGCTGCTTATTTGCTATTGGTATGTAAAAAAATGTTTGAATTTATTAACTTTCACTGTTTAACTTCTTCACAATGTTACTATTACTATTGGACTACGACTGTGGTCCGTCCGTGGAACGTGGGTTTAAAAAATCCGAGCAGTTTGTCGAGGACATTAATTATTTTAACTTGTATAGTACTGCATTTACTTAAACTCTTCGTGAATGCGTTTATTCTTGTTGTACCTATTTGTTAATACGGTCTGGATATTTCAAGTTCAGCATAAGTTCACTGTTAGACACAGGTCTTCCTAAGATTTAGTAAAAGAGTGTTAGTGGGGCATTATATTAACCTAGCTGTGTGGCCTTGTTTTTTTATATTGTGT
The DNA here is from genome assembly GCA_000931545.1 of Papilio glaucus. Lineage (NCBI taxonomy): Eukaryota > Metazoa > Arthropoda > Insecta > Lepidoptera > Papilionidae > Papilio > Papilio glaucus. The sequence continues at coordinate 12,708 of JWHW01030853.1, read as the reverse complement.
TATTTCGAAATAGATGGTGGATGGACCAGTATTTATCGGTATTTCTATTTCATTTCGTGCTTGAAAACATAGATAAAACGACATTTTCTAAAAATGAAAATCCTAGTTAGATCGATTTATCACCCCCGAAACCCTCAGCGTACTAAATTCCATGAAAATCGTTGGAGCTGTTTCCGAAATATCATGTTTTAGTTATTCTACTAATTAACACAATACGTCACATCCTCGCTCGAAATCACCGTTAGTAATAATTATTTATTGAACTTAGTGAATTAAATTTCATCACGGAATGAATATGAAATTCGGTTTAAAATTCTGAACATGCCGTCTTTATCCTGGAGTAGAGATACAAGACTAGCAACGACAATCGAAGAAAGAAGGGGATTTCATAGGACTTCGCCCCACGTCAAAGCACTTCGAATAAGTGGAGTGTTTCAAAGTTTTATTTCTCAACTTTGACAACAAATTGTTCGATTATTGACGCCACCATATGTAGGCCTCCCACACGATGGAACGATGAACTGGTCAAGTTTGCGTGAGCCCTGTGGATGAGGGCGGCAGGCCATCTTTGCGGCGATCAGTGGAAGCCGTAGAATTAATTGAACTAATGGCATTTCCTTGCAGCGCATCTTCACGACTTACTTCTTCGTATGTCGTAAGCAGTCAATATGATTGGGGAGAACCAGATACTCCTATATTCCGTAAGTATATTAAAGCTCGTTTAATAAACGAAATAAGTTATAATTGCAAAAGTGTATAACGTTCGATTTCTTTTAATCTCATCGACAAGGCCTTCAATTGTACATTGGTAGGTAGGCGAAAGCCTAAGAAGAAATGGATAAATAGTTTAAAAACAGTACGACTTAGGGTCCGAAGCGACCCTATCTCTTTCTTAAAGGCCGGCAACGCAGTTCCTCTGGTGTTGCAGGTGTCCATGGGCGTCGTTGAGCACCTTGGTGTTACTGCCGCTCGTTTGCCCCCTTCTTTTGTTTGTTTGTTTGCGTGAAAGGTGGCATGATTAAAACGGGAGTGACGGCTGAAATGACTGATAATAGATAGATGTGGAAGACGAAAACGTTGTGCCGACCCTACATGAAGTGGGAACACTTTATGTAGGGTTACGTTGCACAAGTTAGGGTTATGATAAAGACTGCTTTTTTATTGTTGTCATATTGTCTCACAACTAGCACCTATAATTGATTAGTAAAATACCAAATGAATAATAGAAAAAACATTTAGAGAGAACGTTGTGATCCGATTGTTTACTTAATTAAATAAAGGCCATGCTAAGCGTACCTGTAGCCGACGAGCTCTACAGTGGTAGAGCCTGCAACAACAACATCTGTTGCACGAATAGGCCGGCTCGACCGGTGAAATACCACGACCTCACAGAAAACAGGCGTGAAGTAGAAGTACTCTGCGTTTCGTCTGATGAGTGAGGTGCCGAAGGCTCTTCACTTTCGACCCATCTCCATGAGGAATATGCCTTTTCAATATCTACTTTTTTCCTCCTTCACTTCTCAATGGATTGTTACTAATGTCTATTGGAGTAACGTATGTCTATGGGTAGAGTTACGTATGTCTATGTTATCAACGTGCATAGAAACAATTATGAATGTATATTTACGAATGTCTGTGGGTTGATTTACGAATGTCTATCGGTAGAGTTATCAAAGTCTGATAGTATTACGAAAGCCCAAGAAGAAGAACTAAGAATGTCTATGGGTAGAGAACACAAACATCGTTCATTTTTTTAAAAAGTGTGTTCACATTCCAGCGAGTGAGTCTCGGAGTCGGATGAGCAGGCAGACGGCGCAGCAGCGGCTGACGGCGGTCAGGACGGTGCTGCAGCAGTACGGCGTCGATGCTTACATAGTCCCCACTGCAGACGCACATAATGTGAGTACACCTGCCTTTAATACCCCAAAAATAAGCGGCCATCTGACCTAAGTCATTTTTTAAAACCTGAAAGTTTATTTGTGCATGTTCCTAATACGGATAAATACGATCCCCAATTATGAAGTTGGATCACGGTAGCGTACGGTAGGTAGTAATCAAACAAAATATTTTGCAAAAGTCAGTGACAACGTTGGCAGGGGACGCCCTAGGAGAACTTATATCGATCAGATTAGTGCCGTACTAATTCATTTTAAATAATTAATTACTAGATATTAAAATAAATGATATTGTCCGGGTATTAGTGTACTAAATTATGTCTACCATCTAAAAGTGTGTTTTCGGCGACAATTGAAAGATGTTCTTTAAATCAATTCACATTATCTCCATTCGCAAACTAACAAAGGATAAATATGTAACTTTCCAGTCCCAGTACATAGCGGCTTGCGACGCGCGACGCGAATGGCTCTCCGGTCTCTCCGGGTCCTCTGGCACGGCCGTGGTGACGTCATCGCACGCTCTAGTCTGGACAGACGGCAGATACTTCACGCAGTTCTACCTGCAGGTCGATACTGGCGTCTGGAGTCTGATGAGACAAGGTAAAAGGAATTATAGATGGCGCTACTGTACCCGAAGACGTATACTTGAATTTTTAAGATCACAAGCACTGAGGTTGCTTGGTTGGTTTCAAGCAAGGTTTGTGATATCTGGCATATTTAAAGTATCTATAGAGGAGCTCAGAAAGCTAATATTTGTTTTAAAATCAGTAAATACCTAAAAATAATGACCACTGGATGATCATCTTAAGTTAATTAGCCGCCTTCTCCTCTCCAAATATTGCTGTGCCCGACAGGGTCCATATTGAACTTACCTAATTATATACTACCAATGTATTACTATGGAATGCAATAAACAATTGACTATTGACTATCTTAAATGATCTGGGGAGATGCTGTCCTCAAAAAGTATGCTAAGCGTAATCCTGAATGATAAGTTTACAAGAGCTGTAAGTGTAGTGTATAATTATTATATTATGCTTATGTGGGTAGGGTGAAATATATTTGTATATTAAATGTTAATTGTGGAGGTACATTAAAATATTAGTCTTGTTCAATATGGCGTTTCATTACAGTAAGGACATACTTTGCGGCTAAATTGAGGTTTCTTTCAATTGTTGGAGAATGTTGAAATGAATTGAAATTTACGTTGTAGTGTATTGAAATTTGTTTATACCTAACTATTTCGTAGTGTAACTGTACCGAAGGCAAAAGGTATTGGTTTGTATGTTTGTGTAGGCGGGATTTTATATATTGTTTTGATGATGCTTTTAGGAACGGACTTGGCGATTCCCGCGTGGTTGGTGGCGAACATGCGCGCGGGCTCCGTGGTCGGAATAGACCCCACAACCTACACTCGCAGCGCGTGGAGAACTTTAGAGGTACATCTTTTAACACGATTTCATTTGATTATTCATGAGAGGAGGCGACAAAGGAAGCGTTTTACCCAGTGTCAAGTAGCAATCGTTACCTTACCTATAGACATCCTTGGCGTTAACGATCGATAACGTTATACGAAAAGATCTTTCAAAAAGCCTTTCATTTGGTTGTTACGATGTCAAAGATAAACACACAGAATAAATACACGTTAAACTTATAACATGAAAGGTTTTTGGCGTTGGAGTTAAAAAAAATTGAGAATAACGCCATCTATTGTTTGTTTTATTCGCAGACCGCTCTCAACCAAGTGAACGTGATCTTGAGGCCTATCTCACAGAACCTGGTTGATTTGGCTCGAACCAGCGTCGGTGACCCCCCACCGGCTAGGCCCAACAACGCATTACTGGCTCTTCCTATTAACTTTACTGGTAACACTTTCTTTATAAGTGACTTTAATGAAAACACTGTTTTCACGATCACATGTATATATATATAAGTATCTGTTGTTTGAGATGTGTATGTATGTTTGTTCACTTATGACTTCCTGTAGTCTAAAATACTTGATCGATTTTGAAGAGTGAGATGACATTAGATTTGTATTCTTTAGTTAGGGCTTACTGGTTATTTAATTTAACTATTGCTGGTATAATATGGAGTGCAATTAACATACTTCTCATATCAGGCAGAAGATCCTCTGAGAAGATATCAGAGCTGATGACACAGATCAGGTCGCGCGGTGCTTCAGCCCTGGTGCTCACTGCCCTAGATGATATCGCTTGTAAGTTCACATTTACTTTCGTCAACACGTCACCGTCAGATTGTAAACAGTTTATAAGCAATATAGCTGACAGCCAAATGTGAGAGCCATGACCTTTAGCATCAGCATAGAAAATAATTCCACAAAGCGGGTAAATTTTGCATTTATATCCAAAAAAAAGTTCTCGAGGGATAGAAAATAGCAGAGGCTGACAGTAAGTTCGTGCGGTCCTGGATTATTGGAGGGACTTGAAAAAATCTGCACTTTGTACGATATTCGGACAACGAAAATGGACCGGTGTGAAATATAATCGGAAACCAAAAAAAGAGGGAAGTCTCTTATGGACGCCCGGTTAGAACTGGATTCCGTTCGCTATATCTTTTTCGTGTCTGTAGTAATGATAAAGAACGACAAAGATTTTTCAACAAAAATTGTTCAATAACTCTTGGAGCCCTCGTCTTAGGCCCTTAAATTAGCCCTGTACTGCAGCCCAACTAGCCCTTAGGTACATCTGCCCATGGAAAATATAACCTTAGAAAAGCTAATACATTACTTTTTCAGATACCCTCAACCTCCGGGGCTCCGACATACCTTATAACCCTGTTTTCTTCTCTTATTTGGTGCTAAGGCCTGACCTCGTAAGTAAGCATTGTTAGTCGTGGAAGAGTTATGTAAACCGTTTTAAGGTATACAGTTCATCCATTGTAAACAAACTCTTACTACCATAATATATATAGATCCTAATTAATATTATAAATGCATAGGTGAGTTTGCTTGATACGCTTTAACTCTTTAACGACTGAACCGATCATCATGTGATGCGAGGGGGGACAGGCACACTTGGGCCCGGGCAGGAGGCGCTCCGAGGCCCGTGTATACACAGGGGCTCTGATTTGTGCAAGGCTACCTCCGTCCCAGTCCCCGGATACTGGCGATGATTTGGGTCACGTCGGCTGTGGCTATATTTTTTCGATATTACCACTGTTTTTCGTACATTTTTAAAGCTTGAAAAGCTTGAATCTTGTTTACATATTTACAACCAATAGAGGTTAACTTGACTTGACGCACGACGCGACGCCATGGACGCCAACTGTCATTATAAATTCGCGTCGCCAGTGTTGTCTACTTTATTGGTTTTTTAATCGTAATTTAACGGATTAGGGCCATTATAAATGACTGAATTTTTTTAACGGTTGACGGATTTACTGCCGAAAGTAGAAAAATGATGGAGATTAATGATATTTAAATGTTTGTCGTCATATTTTTTTTTTCTTGTTAAATAAATGGATTTATTGCTGGCAACATGTGCATAACATCGCATCCAATCACATCACTCTACTGCTGTTTATCATTTTCGCTGTGTTGTCTATTTTGATATAATCTTGACGTTTTCATCTATCCCTTTTAAGCATATAGTTTTTTCCATTTTACTCAGCTTCTAAGTTTCGTAGCGTGATGATAAATAGTCTAGCAAATGTCGTAATAGCTTAGCTTGTTAATTCAAAAAGAATTTATTAAATCCGATGAGTAGTTCCTCTGATTAGCGCGTACAAACAAACAAACTTTATAATTTTAGTATAGATTACCATTAATAACAATTAGAATAATGGATAGAAGCTTTCATACACTCTCACCAAAATAACTGACTTGGATTTTTTACATGAGATCTTACAACTTTTTGCTGTGGAAAAACTGCATTACCAGACCTTGCATTTTGTTTTTAAATTGTATGTTTTTGATGAGTTAATATTAAATGCAGAGTGCCCCCAACAACGTGGTACTCTCGTGGGGCGAGGGCTCACTCTCCGCGGACATCGCTCAGCACTTGGCCTCCGAAGGCACCCAGATATCCACCATCCGTTACCAGGACATATTTGATTATTTGAGGAACATCACGGTTAGTATGTTTTTTACTACAAACAGGATATTGTTTGACAAAAAAAGGTAAATTAGCCAGGATGGGCGTGGATGAATAGAAAAAGTCGATACCCTCTATCCAATAAAAGTAGGCAACGTGTCTGTGACTTATTTGCTTGTCTATGGGTAGCGGTCTAGCCATATAATAAACATCACTTACCATACATTTTTATTTACTTTCCTCGGAAATGTTGTAAATCGAGTAATATTGTACAATATGATGTTTTTCGAAAATATTTTGGAATTTATAAATTAAAGCATAACAGAGGCCCTTTGCACACGTTTTTTTTCTTTTGCTCGCGTTTAACGCGAGCAGTCTAGCGAACGCAAGACCTTCAGATCCGTGCAAAGGCCTTAAGGTACAACCTTACCCTCTGTTTAATCCACATTGATTCGGAACAAACTTTAAACACAACGACTACTTAACGTTACGTCGCAATACTGTCTTCTTAGTCGTTTACTTAGGAAGGTGCTTTCAAACGTATAAAAATAGGGCAAGTTTCATGAATATATTTTAAAGTAGTTTAACAATATTTGTCAGTCCTAGTTTTGACCAAACACGGTTTTCACCGACCCCTGACTTAGGACGACAGGTCATCTTTGTCCAGATATTTTAAAAGAAGCTCTACTAATTTTACTATTCCATTATACAATTTCCAGAGTGAGTTACCACGGGGCAGCACCATTTGGCTGTCGCAGGACGGAAGTCACGCGATACATCTCGCAGCAGAAGCGGTAAGCACTAACTCACCTCCACTAAGTTAAGCTCTTACCATTCGGGAGGATCCCTGTAAATCTGGTTACGTTAAAGTCAATCAGATACGGTATAAGAAGTTTATACCCTCATCTGTTATTTGATCAGGACCTAGATTATATGAACATTGATAACTCACACGTGGACGAACAGTAGTGTATCTAGTGTTCGATTTCATATCCACATAAACTTGACCCCTAGAATCGCCAACAGCGAGTTACGTTAGGGTCCAACTTATTTTGGTTTTTACGATTTAAGTGTTGGACCCAGATTTAGCTCGGCAACCCACTTGTAATTTATCAAGGCTCGGGTCTAAAGCGGTGTTGTCACGACAATTGACAGGAGTGAAAACTGAGTCTCCTTCTTTTGCTTACTTACAAGTGCTTATAAAGACTTGCTGTTTTCCGTCAACTACGCAACTTCTCGTTTCAGTGCCGTACTCGTGCATTTTAGATCATTCAATTAAATGTATGATAATGTATTTTCTGTTCCAGGAAGGGGCAATGAACACATTGTCGACCGTGTCGCCGGTAGCTCTCATCAAATGCATTAAGAACGATGTCGAGCTGCGGGTAAACTAGTTTTATGTATTATTATGTTCGTTCGTTTCAGCCGATATTCGTCCACTGCTGAACGTACCCCCCATTGAACGCCACAAAGATCGGTGCCCTGCCACCCTCAGCCAGTGGACTCATTATTATGTATCAAAGTGTAAGTTACTAGCTGCAAACGCCTCGCTGTGTAACATAAGCTTTCCACGTTATTCTCGAAGTTTATACCTCGATCCGGAATATTTTAGATCATTCTAGAAATGTCTAGAATAATCGAGAACGTTGAAGTTCATTCCATACTCTAGACAAATAATAGTAACATATTTTCGTAAAAAAAAAAATTTCAACCCTCGTATATTGTACATCCCTACAACCTACATGCAACCTTCATAATGAAACCTGGGGTCGTTGAGACTACAATCACACACAATCACAATTCCTCTTTGATGTGTGTGTGACTTTAAAGTGAAATATATAGACGCACACGTAAATTTTTATATATATAATAGATATCAGTAATTAATAGGTCGCCCAGAAGTGGTATACTGTAGCATATGTAATGCTACAGTGAAAGGCCAGCTTTAAGCACAACGCAATAAAAAAGATAAAGAAATATTTGAATTATTCTTTAAATATTTACGTGTTAGCGATTTGCGGCTAGGACAATCAAATCAAGATAGTCCTATTGCTCTATAGTTAGGATATGGGGCATATTCCATCATGTCTTCCTCGTGGAAGATAGAAGCCATTCGTCCACAGGTACTGAGTAGGCAGAAGACGACCTAGGAGAACTTATATGATCAGATTAGTGACATACTAAAGAAGGGTGATATAAGGAGTACCCGTAACCGACGAGCGATGTGTGTGTATGGATGTAGAAGAAACGAAAGAGATGGGCTACGATCGCGCCAATTTGAAATCTTAGCCTAATCCACTAGATTACCGTCGTGTGTGTTTTTTTAAAAATATTTTGAAGTAATATTGCATTTACTAGGGATTCCGTTCTGCTCACATCAAAGACGGCATCGCGGTGGTGAGGTTCCTTCGCTGGGTGCATGAGGAGGTTGCCGCCGGGGTCAATGTCACTGAGGTCAATGTATCAGACAAATTGGAGGAGCTAAGAAGGTTTTTAAACATCAATTACATATTGAAAGATCGTTCTAAAATATCAGATGTAAAATTTCAATGTTATCAATTAAAAATATTGCAATATTTAGCCCAAAAGATCACTACTACTAAATAACTTACTACAACTTTATCTATTTAGTACAACTTTATTTATTACAACTTTATTTATTGTAACTTTATTTACTATGATTATTATTTTTTTCTGCGTGTCTTTGTATCTTTCTTCAGACAATAATCGACCATTATACTCCCTGTACTCTGTGTCTTCGATCTTGTGGGAGGCACACCTCCGCTGCGTCCACTTATGGCATTCCAGGATTTTTCCTCCTCATCTATAAATTTATTAACTATTATTATCTGTGTAGCGAAGAAGAATACTTCATGGGTCCGTCGTTTGCGACGATCGCTGGCGCCGGTGAAAACGGAGCTATTATACACTACAAGCCCTCCAGAGAGGGCGACCAGAGGGTCATCAGACCTGATGATATACTTCTCGTAGACTCTGGAGCCCAGTACATGTAAGACACATGCAATACAATGTACCAGATTGATGATTCGCGCTCGTACAAAGAACCGATGACAATACATTTTTCCTAACTAAGTCGTCAGTTCGTCCGTCCGTGATCCTGTATAAGATAAGGTAAAAAATATTAAGATTAAGAAAAACGCCATCTAGTTAAACATTTAAATAACTATACTTTTCGTGCTACCCACAGACATCCTCAACAATCAGAGGCAAGCCTTTATATAAAAGAGAGCAGGGAATTTTTACCCTAATGTGAACGTACTAATGATTTATTATTATTATTAATAAATATTATTAAACAGGGACGGTACGACAGACATAACACGGACGAGGCACATGAGCTCATCACCGACTCCCGAGCAGCGACTTACCTTCACTCGGGTGCTGAAGGGTCAGATACTCCTGGGGACAGCGGTTTTCCCGAGGGGATCAACGGTAAGAGTTTAATAATAACTGCCCTTGGCCTTCTACAAAGAATTGGTCGCAAATAACCACGCCAGGCCTTACTGAAACCGGAAAGCCTAGATATTGCGATAAAAGCGGAACAAGGGGCTCCAGCCCAACTTTTTACCCTCTTAGACCTCCTCACCCAAATGTGGTCAAGTCCCCCCCC
>JWHW01030850.1:92088-110329 GCA_000931545.1 Papilio glaucus | reverse complement strand
AGATCCTGGCACACCTCTCTCGCTTCTTCTACATTCATACATCTACGCATACATGTTTGTCGGTTATGGGTGCTACATTAAAGTGGGGACTAGTACAGCATTGTGTATTGCCAGACGAGCCTTCATAGACACATTCTGACTCCTCACTACTGTGCCTATAGCCCCATTCATTTTATTATCTGCATTCATTCGTCGTTCAAAATGTTTCGATTTTGTAACTGCTGTGTAAATCATTTATTTGGGAAATTTAATAATAAATTAATAAAAACAATTACGTTTCTTAACTTAAGCTTAACTCTACTGTCTCTATAACATTGACTCGCCTGTACTGATGAGCAGACCGGTGCCGAGCCATGGCTTGAGGAAGTCGTACGGCCTGTTCTTTGTAATATTCCGTGAGTTTGTCAGAACAATCTGTGAAACAGGAAGCATATTAGAAGTGTATTTCCTCTATCCCCTTAGTTACCCCGCTTTATTTAAAAGAAATCAATTCACCTATTTGTAAATAAATAACTTTCATACAATACTTTTCAAAAAACCCGAACTAGGTATCTAAGTGGGAATTCGTCGAGGGGAACGAAGTCTCAATAAATAAGGAAAAAATAAAAGGAAATCGTAAAAATATGTCAAATTTGAAAATTTAATTAACGGACTCATACTTAAAAAACAAAAAGATATTTGCTTATTTTTATTATTTTCGAAGTTAAAAAATTAATTGTTAAAAAATGTTTAAGGTAGTAATTTTATTAGGTAAACACGAACATAATAAAATATATTGTAATTATTTTATAATTGTAACATAATAAATACAGGTTATGAACAGCAGCGGGTGTGAGGTCGTTGGTTCACATATTGAGACAGATAGATAAATAAATAAATACTTTATTGCTCACATTAAAGTAAAAACAATCAGTTTACTAAAACTAAACTTATAACCTGAATGTGGGCAAGGGCGGCCTTATCGCTATAACCGATCTCCTCCAGGCAACGCAACAAAGGACAGGAGAAGTAAAATAAACAGATAAATATAAACAAACAAGAAAAGTGAAGGAAAACGGAGTCGTGTCATAAAAACGGGTTGAAAAACCCTTTCTCCTAAACGAACTTATGTTCGGCTATGACCCTATCTATGAAGTCAAAGCTACAAGCTACTTTTTAGAGATAACCGATGAACTGACCTCAATATCTTCGACATTGTAGACATGCAGTATGCGCCGGTTGAATATCTTCAGGACATATCTGTAGCCGTAGAGCTTCGGGAAACGGAGCATCATAGGGAAGAGTTCAGCTGAAGTCACATACGATTCTAATTAGTCAAATAAGTTGAACACCGATGAAGATAGAAGCGAGATCGTATCAGAAATGATGTGGTCCGCAGTATAACCAAAGCAACCGACAATGCCCGATCAGTTGCCAGTTGCCGGTCACATTGCTCGCAGAACGGATGGCCGACGGGGCTGCAGCATAGATAGGCATCCTACAAGATGGACCGATCTGGTCAAGGCGAGTCCACTGATGCGCAGTAAAAGATCTTTGTGGCGATCAATAGGGGAGGCTTACGTCTAGCAATGGACGACCTTCGACTGAACAGAAAGAGAGAGAGACAAAGCCAGAAGCAAATGTTTTGAAAGAATTTGCCTTCCCGGGGAATGGGGAATCGACATCGGAGAAGGACCACAACCATACAGAAAACGGGACTGAACTAGTGGTTTAGTTTCATGATAGAAGCTTTATCCCCTTCCCATGACAATCTTCTTTTCTTATTCTCTGCTCTTTCCTGAGTAAAGGTAGATAACGTTCCTATTGTTGCGGATTATGATTTGTGATGGTGCTCGAGATAAGCAAATTATAATACTCACCGTAAGGTATTCCTAGTAAGGCGAAAGCACATCCGACGATCGGCCATCTCTTCGGTCCAGGAAGACGGTCCAGTGGATTCTCTTCTGCATCGTAGAAGAACTTCCATAGGACGAACAATAACACTAGCAGTCCGATCTGCCAAATCATTGTCTCACAAATCGATCAACTTCGTACCGTAGAGTCCATAAAAATACGTAGTCTGCAAAAAATATTTGAGTTTATTTTTTTTTGTTGTTAATGAAGGAGGCCTGCATTCATCAGGTCAATTGTTGACCTAAACATTTTTTCTGCCTGATGCCATAAGCTTATTACAATTGGCATACCCTTTTTTCACCCCTATTTTCTTACAAATATTTTTTTCCTGCAGATCTTCGGAATATTTCCTCCTTAATACCAAAAATAGCACTACGCTAAATAAGCCTCGACTGTAGACAGTTATATGCCTTGTTTCATTGCAAGATATAATTGTTGTAAACAAACAAACATCATTTACCATACATGGCGGCCATTACACTTTTTATACTTTCATTAAATTTTGTAACTATGTGAAAACCGTAAGATAAAGTAAAGTGAAATATAGACTAGCTAATGTTATACGGTAATACGAGAATAATTTGTTTCAAAACAAGTTACAGATATATATGTATTGATGTTTATATTGATAAGAACTTATCTTGTAACAGAACGGCCGATTAAATTATCAACTAATGATAATATTTGCAACAACAATGCGTCCACTTTCGACATAACAATAAGCCATTACGAATTTAAGACCTAGCTCTTGTATCTTTTTCATGTTAGCCATTCAATGGCCCCGATTGTTAACCTCTGAGGCGCAACTTAAGCTTAAGGGAACCTTCCTTATCATTTTATGTCAGAATAGTTGGTGTCCACGACGCCGTCTGTGTCACAACTTACTTCAAATAGTATAAATAATAAACCTAACGATGATATACTTTTATGACCAAAGACACAAAGATGAAATAAAATCGGTTGAGCCGTTTCTGAGATTAGCGGTAACAAACGCACAGACAAACAGACAAAAAATCTAATCATCATTGTTTTGGTTGGTTGGTTTTATTACGTTTATGAAGGCCTCCAATAATAGTTCTTCTCAAATATCTTTCATGTACAGACAGCGATCAGTTACATTTTTTTATATGTATATAGATTAGATTAGATATAGTATTCGCGATAATTATTGTTAAAAGATAACTTATAAAATAATATCACACTTACAACATATACTTATCTATATTGTAACAGGTTGTATAAACATAATAAAACAAAATCCAAGCATTATGTTAACTCAAAACATATCCGTAATCAAACCGATAAAAAATATACAATAACAATACATACCTTATATATTTCTTAATGTATACACAAAATAAATAACAGCCAAAACAAATACCAACTTGCTAGTATATAAGCGAAATGTATATGTTTATTGGTAACCTTCACAAACGCCCGCTTCCGAGCGAGTGCGGTCTGTGACTGAAGAGTGAGATAAAGGTCGGCTATATACTAACTACATCACTGATTCACTCATCCTTAAATACTTAAACGTTCGTCTGTCAGTTTGTACCGTAACCGTGAGTTCACTGTACAAAATATTCACATAAAACATATATAGAGAACTTGTAATGCAACACGTTTGTACGCCAGTGGAAACCCACAGTAAGTCATACTTTTACTAAAATATCATCCTTAATACTATAAGTACATTCTCTAAAGTCGTAGTAGTTGCTAAAAAGTACGAAATACATAGAATATCACTATAATGGAGTATCTGTTTGATACATGATAAATAACTCCACTATGGAAATCGAAATAAGAAGCTGTATCTTCTTCTCCCTTCTCCCTCGCTTCTTCTATATTTATACATCTACACACATGCTCATCCATTAAACGTACTATTAACTTTCCCTCACCAATCAGGTCAGTGTAAGTTAGTCTAGGACATCCCCTATCACATCACCATACACTTTTGCAAAATATTACCTTGTCATTCTTTCTTCATTCATCCTTTCAACTTAACCGTACCTTCAAGATTTGTGAAATACTGAAAAAGGTATTAAGAGTACATGACATACGAGTATGTATGAATGTAGAAGCGACAGAGGTGTGCCAGGACCGTGACAAATGGAAACCCCTAGTATCTTATTCTGCATTACTTTAAACAAATGAACGAGAAGAATAAAATACGAGAAAGATGAACGTTTATACTTATAATTTAAGTCAAAGTAAAAAATATAGTGAATAAAGCCGGGGCGCTCAACTAGCTAACAATAATTAGCACTAAGCCACCAACAGTTTGATAATCGAACGCGGACGCTGTACCGTCCGTTAAACGAGTTTCAACAAAAAGGTAGCAATGACGAAGCACTGATGCAAACCCACGCAACTATTGCAACCAAAATAAATATTATTGCGCTATACAAATCACCTTTATTAAAGAACCCCGCTACCATACGACAGAGGTCTCATTTATACCTGTATCGTATTGATTGTTGGCAGTATGCATACGTTTTTTAAAAATAAATATATAAAAAACACTGACTATATTGTGTAAATAAATTACGAACATAATTTTGAATCATTCCAATCGAATTACGTATTCGAGTAAACTTTATTTAAAAATAAAAAGCGCTAAAGCGCTTAGCTAGCGTAACTCTCGCCTCCGTATATTTATATTCTGGATGTAACTATTGCCCGCGACTTCGTCCGCGTTGAATCAAATTAAACATATTAATCACTTCCTAGAATAAAAGTTTACAATAGTATTTTTTTACATTAATTGTTTTTACCGTACAAAATAAAACATAAAACATCATTTTACAAACAATTTAATTTTGTTTATCTGTATAGAGCTACATTACACCCGGTGTTGTCGCTATTCAATTATAAAGTAAAAAATGGTAAAACAATAAAATTTTATAAATGCGAAAGTTTGTATGTATGGATGTTTGTTACTAGTTCACAAAAACTATTGAATGGATTTTAATAAAACTTTACAATAAGGTAGCTAATACATCAGAATAACACATAGGCTATAATTTATAAAGATATTGTATGAATTGTCCAAAATATAACGATAGGAGGAAAAAAATGTGCGCTGCAAAAACCGTTAGAGTTACACGTATATAATGTATAATGGAAATGTTTAGCTTAAATAGTCCTACAAAAAAGCGCGCGACGGCATATATCTTTATTTTATGTGTAAGCCATTATCGCCAAAATACTGAACCATCTATTAATTATAAGACGGAGCGAAGTTTACCGGACCAGCTAGGTGAAAAATGACGGCTGTTTACGACCTCGTGCTTACGAGCTTGCGGCAACAAAAAAAAAATAATAAGAATATAAAACTGATATTTTGACTGTTATAATATTTATTATATTATATCGTACACACTGTTTATATTTTGTAATGAATTTTTAGAATGCGCATTTTTAATCAAGAACAATGATACCGACACCGCCACCATCACCACATCGCCTATTTGCCTATTCGAATCCTTGGAATATAACTTATCTTCCAGTAAAAGTCCCCTCAAAATGCATAGATAAACTGTTGCTGTTATTTTCAAACCAATTCGGATCGTTAAAGAGAATAGCGTTTCCTTCTTCAATTGCCCGCAATGTAGTGCAATTTTTCCAGTGCAAATGTTTATGGGCAGCGAGAAAATCGCTAACTTATACTTTGCTCCTTGTCCTAGGAAAGACCTATCGGAAGACTTTTTGTTTTAGCGTGAATTCCCATCACTTCTTCTTCTCCCTGCCGTTTTTCCCACTTTTGAAACCATTAGGCCCGAAGGTATTGTTAAATTATTTTAACAATATTTTCACTCCAACTGAGGTTTTAGTTAACTAGGTTTGTGGGAGGAGCTGGTTCACGACAATACCGAATGGTAGATTCAAACCTTCCACCTTATATTTCATAGTCTTAAATTCATATAATTAACAGGGATACCAGGAAAAAACCAGTAGCTCGCAGCCTGTCATTATTTAATCGCTATACCGGTGTCAAAGTTCAAAGTCTGAATCACTATGACGAGCAGACATTACTATAATTCGAAGGTCAACAACTATAAACTAATTAAAGAACTGCTTAACTCACGTGTAGTCCGGTGACTAGTTTGGAGCCCGTCGGGGGCCCTTCCTAGGAGCTAGTGGGACTGGGTGTATTATTTCGTGGTCGCGGCCCGTTGCCCAGTCTAGTAGAAATAAAAGGACTCCAAAAATTTACTTTACTTTTTGGAGTCTGACCTAATAAAGTGCACAGGTTAATATGAAAGTGGGTGTAGATGGTTCAACTCAACTTGGAGCGCTAAAGAGAGCTAAAGAAGAGCGATATAGGAGGAGAAGAACCGACGAGCATGCATGTAGAAGAAGCGAGAGAGGTGTGCCAGGATCGCTACAAATGGAAATCCATAATCTCTGCCTGCCCCTCAAGGTTACGAGTGTGTGCGCATATTTATTATTTATTTAAAAATCATTTTAGTAGTTTTAAGTTGATTCATAACAAACAAACAATCGAATCTTATATATATCTTTATATTAGTATAGATGACATATAAAGGTTACGACTAGACCTCACAATTGATATAATCTCGACATAAATTACTTTGTTCAGGAAAATCTTTAGACTCGTAATGTGAGAAAACTACCTAAAATAAAATAAAAAATTGTGCACACAGTTATCAACTGAATCTATAATAAAATCGCAAACCGCATGAGACATAGAGCGAAGAGGAGGTAGAGAATTTGAAATAAATTACATAATTCTGTATACAATTGTATATTTATAAAGAAGCGAACAATGTTGCCAGGATAGATTATGAAGTTCGTCAGTTTTTAATGCATCAAGTTGTGAACTGAACGAATCATTCACAATTAAACGTGTCATTTCTCGACAGTTTATAAACTGTAGTTAAAATTTTCACATTGTGAACTGATATTTCGCTTGAGTTATTACATTAAAGATTAAGTTATAATTGAAGATAATAAATAAATTAGGATCGTTAAGTCTGGACACATACATAGTAGTTACATATGTACATTTAAAAAAACTACCGGTCGGATCTTGACTAAAAAAAATGGGACCAATCGACAACCATTAGCTCTCGAACAAAAAAAGAATCATCGAAATCGGTTCACCAGAAACGGAGTTCTGAGGTAACAAACATAAAAAAAAACATACACACGAAATTATAACCTCCTCCTTTTTGAAGTTGGTTAAAAAGTAACAAGATGCGAATAAATAGGTTCGTTGCGTCAAACGACATACATTAATAAAACAATTATAAACAATCAGCAAGTTTATAATACCTTAGTAAAAGATCCGGCATAAGAAATTTATGCCCTCATCTATTATTTGATCAGGATCTAAATTATTTTAGATAATATTTACTTACATTGACAAATCACAAGTGTCGAGATAAATCGGGGACCAACACTTGAAATTGTTTAAACCAAATTAAGTTGAACCCTTGCGTAACTCGCCGTTTGTGATTCTAGGGCTCAAGTTGATGTGGACGTACGAAGGAGTGGTAGACTCGAGCTCGATTTGAGCCATATACAATTAAGGAAGTGAACTTGAAGCGTCCTCTTAAGAGTCCTAGAGTCAAATTGAACTTAACGAGCTAGCTAAGTCAGTAGCATTCCTCTAAATTTATCCAGATCGTAACATGTAATTCCAAGTTACATCCTCCTTACTATTCTAAACTATATATATTTCAATCCTAGAGAAATTCAAATAAAACTCTATATTCGTTTTGGATCATCTCTTTATTATTATAAAAAAAACTCTGAACTGAAACTCTGACACTCTTTTTCGTATCAAACATCCGGAGAAGAATAAGCGAGGCCAATGTTTCTCAGTTCACAATCTTCTTGTATAAAGTCTTTCACCAAAAGTTTCTTCAGAGCAGCTCGACGAACCTAAACAAAAGGATTATTAAAAGAAAATTAAAGTACAAAAAAACACAGTTCGTGGACTGTGTAAAGAAGGCACGAAGATAGTTCAAAAATAAATAAATAATCAATAAAAATAAACCCTTGTGTCTTAACAATAAAATTCAAAACTGAATACAAGAAAAATTTAAAAAAAAAGTTCGTCGATACTATTCCAAATTCAAATAAGCATATTGCTGAAGCATGTTTCATGTTGCGCAAGTTTTTCACGCGACCTGTAAGATTTTTTCCCCACTAAATATTGTCTAACACGGCTAAAGCAGTTTTCACTGCTCACAAAACAAAACAAATACAAAAATATCAAATTTGCTTAGTTGAGATTGTTCAATGTTTAGTAGGAGGAGCAAGATGGGTGACCAGATGTTATGCGACCTCTGGATACAAACCAATATCTGTGTGTAACAATAGTTGCAGATGTCAAAACGCATCTGGAACTCTTGTTTCTTGCCTTTTCGTTGAGGTTAAGTGGATAAGGAAAAGGATGGGTAAGGTATAAAGGTGGATAAGGGAGTCTTGGAAAGCATGGGGGCACGCACTCATCAGACGAAACGCACCTGCTAAGTATTACTTCCTAGTTCTACTTTCACATCGGTATTCTGTGAGGTCGTTGTACTTAAGTCCATCTAAGTCAGACCCATCCGTATCACAACTGCTGCTGGGCCTACAACAATTAAGTTATTAATGTATCTTGTTATTATGTAACAACGTGTTCACAGTGCCGAAAATATTCATAATAAAACAGTTATCTCTCTCCTTCTCTCGGAAAAAAGAAAAACTCAGAAGACAATATGTTTAATATGAATGTTTTCAGCAGTGTGAACACGGCCCGCTGTCCGTTGGTCCCTTATCCTGTTAAAAATGTATAAATATTAAAGTGTCGATCTAAACACCCAACGAATACGTTAATCTGCTACTGGATTCTTACCGCTAAGGTCTGCATTTTGGCCTGGCGCAACTCTTCACGGATGAACATCATTTCCGGTCGAAGATGGTGATGTGCGAGAGGATCCATTTGTATCGAGAGACGGGGATCTATGGATGCCAATTGTTGATCGCTAATGAAACAGAGATGGCGCTTAAAGGCTACTTTAGGCATGAGTGGAAGTATTCGTGCTAAAGTACTGTTTTTACTCGCTGCACACTAAGTCATAAATCATAGTAAAGCTATCGATAATAATATTGCGCTCGCTCGTAAGACCCATGAATGAAATACTCTCTGCACCGCTCGCACGTTGTACAAACGAGTGTGCAGTCAAAAACAGTACCATAGTATACGTGGTAGATCCACATCTTGTATATGATTTAAAAAAATGAACGTTTTATAAGATATAACTAACAAATGGGCTCCAACATCGGCTTCTAAAATTCCTGCTTCATCCAAAGCTTCCGCCTCTGCCATATTTTCCTTTTCGTCGGACATTTTTAAATTAATAATATGATCGTATTAACAAGCACGTGTAATATTTTAATGTATGTATCTTTGTTAGTTTTTGGCCTTGACAGAAAGATTTTGTATGAACTTTACTTATTCGTCAGTTGTTCGGTATATGACTTTTATAAGCCAGCTACAGAAAAGAAACAAATATAATAAAGGATACGTTAATATGTTAATAAGGGATGGTCAAGGGACCGTAATAAATACGAAAGAAAAAATAATTGTATCGTTTGATAGGTGCATAAGCCTAACTGCATAAATTAATAAAAAAAAATATGAATAATTTACCCAAATAAGAAAAAATTTCAACTTGTAGACATTTTGCTTTATATTTTATTTTAATCTATTAAATTTTGCACTTATGATATATAAAAGATTATGCTATATATTTTGTGACAATTGTGTCATTTATATGTTTTTCGCACTCTGTTATGTCACGTGTAACTAAGATCTGTTTAATCTGTGGTAAAAAGGGTGAGTGAACTGCCTCATTGTTATTTATTGCATTTGCCTCTAATAATACATTAATTAGCCGATTTACGGGTACAGTGAGTGCAATAACATACATAACAGGCCGTGACAGCCATGCCGATGTGAGTAATATCAGAGGTGTGGCGCGTCTCAGTGGGGCGTTGTTTGGTAGTGCAAGTGACAGTAGATATACGAAAAAATATTCCTTCTATCTCGTTACAAGATGACGGAGTACAAGTTAGTGGTGGTAGGGGCCGGTGGCGTGGGTAAATCCGCATTGACTATACAATTAATACAAAACCATTTCGTAGATGAATACGATCCCACAATCGAAGATTCATATAGGAAGCAAGTGGTGATAGACGGTGAAACATGTCTCCTTGACATCTTGGACACGGCAGGTCAAGAGGAGTATTCCGCGATGCGGGACCAGTACATGCGAACAGGGGAAGGCTTCCTGCTGGTGTTTGCAGTGAATAGTGCTAAGAGTTTTGAGGACATTGGGTCTTATAGGGAGCAGATTAAACGAGTGAAGGATGCAGAGGAAGTGCCGATGGTGCTAGTGGGCAACAAATGCGACCTCCAGGCGTGGGCTGTCGACATGACACAAGCGCGAGAGGTAAGCATTGTTTACCAACATGCCATTGGTTATCACAGCTGTTTTGTTTAACATCAATACTATAAATAACTTTTCATTGTTTGTTCAAAGTAAAACTGATATTTGACTTATATAGCATAAAGTGTTTGTTCATTTAGGTTTTTCATAACACTTTGGTTTAATTTCTTACCATGCATCAAATTAATTTAAAATTTGTGTTTGGATGCAAAATTTTGATTCCTTTTGTTTGCGGTGTTTGATAAGTTATTCTCAACTGTATTATACAGGATGGAGGATTGTTGTTTGTTGTTGTTTGGCTTGACCCTCTATAAGTAGGTTTTAACTAAGTAAAAACTAAAAATCACAGAGCATTTTATACAGTTTAACACATAACAAGGTGTAATACTGGCCAAAAAATGTAACTATAATAATAATTATCAAATTCACTTTTAAATTTGTCATGGAAGAACTTAGATGATTTTTGACAGGCTTAAGACCCTTAGCGCCCCTGAATCTACCCCTGCTATTGCCAATTGTCTGCTGGAAGTTCATAGTATTGATATCTTTGTAAATTTACATTTCTCTTTAAAATTCTAATTTTTCTATCCTAATAAAATTGACTTCAAACTAATTTGATATATTTCAGTAACCAGTAGATTTACTCAAATTTATCGTTACTGAAATAAACATTAATTTTTTTATGGATGAAGTTGGCAAACGATTAAGCAGATCATGTGGTGTTAAGTGAGCCTACCCATAGACATATGCAACAAGCAAATGTGTTGCCTACCTTTAATGGACAGAGGAGGGCATAGACAGGAATAAGGATATTTCCTTTTCCCCGTTAACACTCTCCCCATCCAACCCTGTCCAATTCTCTCCTCTTCCAATCCAACCCTGTCCAATTCTCTCCTGTTCCCATCCAACCCTGTCCAATTCTCTTCCTGTTCCCATCCTATCCTTCTGAGGAAAGGGTGGGGAGAGGACTGAAATTAGGCTTCCGGCACCTCACTCATCAGGCGAAACACAGAGTACTTCTACTTCATGCCTGTTTTCTGTGAGGTGGTATTTCCACAGTCAAGCCAGCCTATTCATGCAACAGATGTTGTTGTGGGCTCTACCACTGTTAAAATTATTCATAGTATTATGACAAAAATCTTTGGCTGTGTGGCATTTTCATATAACTTAATACATATTAAGAACAGTTAATATTACCTGTTAAAAGTTTTGGAACATTTGTAAAAATCAGCAGTGTAACTATTTTTAATTGCATTACCTTTAAATTGCTTAAAAATATTCATATATATATCAAAATATATATCCAAATTATGTTTTTTTGCATTAAATACGCTTCCCTCTCTCGGAGAGGAGGCCTGTGCCCCTGCAGTGGGGAACATTCTAGAAAAAGGCTGATTTATTATATTATTATTATTACGCTTAAAACATCAACAGTACCATTTAATTTAATAATAAAAATTATAAGCTTGACTATAGCAGTTTTTTTCTAACAAAAATGCTTGTCACTGTTTTACAAATAAATTATTACTTTTATTACATTGCTACATGAATATTTTTCTTCTTAAACACTTACATTTTTAAATAAATGTTTTTGTTAATATTTAATTTCAGAAAAGGCTTTTAAACAATATAAAAGTATCAAGGATCAAGTTATATGAAGGAATATATAGGAAAAGAAACAATATATAGGAAGGAATAGTTAATCTCTAAAACTTTCTAATTTATCTATAATTATATCATAGAACCTCGGATTCTGGTCTGGCTGGATCTTTTTTGTATTATCCCAGTCTTATATATGTCAGTCACAGATTGAGAACTTTGTCACTTTATAATTGGACTAGACATAATGAAAACTGTCGACAACTTATTATGAATGAATCATATACACTAAGATAAATACAGTGGAATCCTGATAACTCAAAGATTGTGCCAAATGAAAATCACATAATTATCTAAGATAAATATAATCACTATTGCTAGACTTAAACTTGCTCTGTTAATGTACAGTTTAACACAATTGACCTACACTTTATTGATCATCCTCATACATACACAGTACAACTAGATGCTACATACATTTAACTGATTACTTATACAGCAAAGAATGGAAATGGGTAATGGAAGTTACTTCTCACCGCTCTATTTTAATGAATTGTAAGAGCTTGTAGATAGATTCTATAAATTCTCACAAATCAAATACATAAGGTATCAACCTTGTATTTTATTTTAAAATAATTTAACCCACAAACAAACCCATGTCTATTAGGCCATGAAAGTAGTACTTGTGCAGAAGTTAATTTCTTGATGAAGCGACTAAGTACATCTGATCTGGATTTCATAGACTGTTTCAACTAAATGAGCTTGCAATTGTTTAGTCTCTACTATAATTGTGTTGATTGTCATATACTACTCTTATGTCACTTATTTGGTTGATATATTTCTGATCCATTCTAATGCCACAACTTACATCATGAATCTTCTTAGAGTACAAATCTCAAAATCACCCTTTGGTGTCATTCGTAACCTTTAAATCAATACTTCAACTTAAAGCTTATAGTCATACCTATTAAGAATCTTTTCCTGCATATAAAGAGATAATAATTGCTATATAGTGGTCTTCTTTTTTCCAGCCTTTAACTTTTTATATAAACTATTATATACTCTGCTTTTAACCTTGGTTTGCACTAAATTCCTCTCCATCAATACATGTTTTTTCTTCTCATTCCACTAATGATACTCTCCTAAACTTTTTGTTGTTTGTATAGATATTTTGAAACTTTGTTTCAAAATTCAATAGACAACCTTTTTATGTAAACACATCCATCTGTTGTAACCAAATATAAAACCAAGTAATGTCAACAAAAGTTCTTTGTTTGTTTACAAAATCAAAACATCCTGTATAAAATTTAAGTTACACTTTAAGCCACAAAGATTGTCCCCTGCCACCCTTATTCAATGGATTCCTTCAATCTTGACCAGATCATTGGCCCATCTTGTCGGAGACATACATGTAATGATGTACAATTAATACATCTTAATAGACTCTATTTATAAATATGCTTCCTAGTTTTATTTTTATGCAACAATTTTATAATACAATGTAGCAATTGTTACCATTATCATATACATTTAGTTTATGTGTCATTGTTGTATAAAAATAAGAATGACATAATATGTTTTAGATTACTCATTAGTCTGTCTGCGACCCATTAGTAGCACAGAAGCTATGTTGTGAGGCCTAAGATCGAATTTTTATCATGACTAAACAAAACTTGAGTAGAGTACTGTTAATTATGTTAAATAGGATGAGAGGAAGAGCAAGAACAAGTTTGTTTTGCTAATATATTAGGCAGTCTAGAATCTGGAGAATACAAAACATTACGTTAGATACAACAGCCTTGCCAAGTGAAATGCGGCATGCATTGCTTGTTATACTTCAAAACATTTTGCAGGTTACCTTAATCATTATAATCACTAAAATGTCAATAAGTTCTCTAAGTCACTATCAACCATACAAACTTTCTGAATTCACGAGTTCGCAGTACATTTATTTTTTTTTAAGCAATGAAAAAATCTAGGTGGACTTGTAGAACCAAAAGACGTATTTTCCAATTCTTCTCGAAGCTTCTTTCCCATTGAAAGGAACTGCACTGTTCCTGGGAAAATTATAAAAGAGATTTCATAGAAATAGCATCCTTATTTTAAATGTCTTAGGGTCGCTTTTGGTATAGCTTCCATGCTAAACTAATGTCAGCATGCCTTTTTCATAGCCAAAATAGTAAAGAAAGTATAAAATCGCAACTTTAAATTCCCGCTTCCGAAATGTAAAATGCACCCATTTTTTTTAATGACCGATAGATTTGAAACATGTAATAGTTGATTTAAAAAAACAAAAACCCAGACTGATAGACAACTGACTTCCAG
This sequence comes from Papilio glaucus, assembly GCA_000931545.1. Taxonomy (NCBI): domain Eukaryota; kingdom Metazoa; phylum Arthropoda; class Insecta; order Lepidoptera; family Papilionidae; genus Papilio; species Papilio glaucus. The sequence goes on along the minus strand of JWHW01030850.1, from coordinate 96,044 downwards.
GTCGGTCAAGCTGTTTAGACGACAGGAGGTCACACAATGGCACAGACATACATATTATACATTTATACATACATGAAAAAAAAACATTATCTTTGCTCTGGGCTAGTTAGGCAAAAATAAGCCTTGTTATATTTAAACCTATATACCATATGACTGCGCTTCAGGTCTCTTACATGTCCTAGAATAAATGTATGATGCACATGTCTTTGTGCTACCATTCTCCTTATATTTTCTACTATATAAACACCAAGCTTTTACATAAGGTTGTTTGCTTGTACTACCACTGTACTGTTGCTTTTAACCCAATATTTTGTAGGTTGGCCTGCACTATGTGCTAAGGAGAAAGAAAAATCAAAGTAAAGCAATAAAATATAAAGTAAATTATATGGTTTTCAGGTAGCGCGGAGTTACGGTGTCCCTTTTGTAGAGACATCGGCAAAGACACGTATGGGGGTCGACGACGCCTTCTACACGCTAGTCCGAGAAATACGCAAAGACAAGGAAAGCCGCGGCAAAAAATATAGGAGAGGGAACAAAAGCGGCACAAGGCGCGGTATTAAATGTGAACTGTTGTAAATATATCTTTTACGAGTTAATATTTAATGCACTCTTTCAAGTTTCACGGTTAATGATTATTGTAAGATCACTGCTGTTGGTATGCAAACTTTTCTAACAGTTTACACTACCGTTATTCGAATATGACATGTTATGATTAACGATTATTTTAGCTAACCACGTTATGGCATGAAAAATTGAAAAACATTGTTAATGATGGTATAAATTTAAAAATTGTTTATAAAAATGTATCATGTTTTCACATGCTATAAGTTGAAAGTTTTGTCAATACTGTGATTAAAGTTTTTAATGCCATATCAAGTGCAATTGTTGCTGTGTATGTATTTACATAAAAAATACATAAGAACACTACATAAATCTTTATAGATTTGGTCTGGTTTGGCAAGGGATGGAATGAAGTGGCTAATTATGTCGTATAGTTGCTTCTTACGCTATCACCATAAATAGTGCTCGTTTGTAAATATAACACTTCGAATTTGAAAGAATATATCGACGAAAATCCGATCCGCCGTATTTCCAATTAATTAACGTAAAACGGTTGTTCGAAATGCCAAAATTTGGCTTTGGTATGCCAATGTCTGGATTTTTTTATCAGATGTTTCTGATGAAAAATACATGTATATGTATAATTTATGTATGACTTTATCCTTTTTCAAGCATGATTAATGTGACGTTTTAACGTTTTCACAATAAATCACATATAAACAGTAAGCTCAGTAATTATCAAGTATAAAATCAATATTTTACCTACAGAGAAGATCTTTTGAAAATTTAATTATTTTTACTGCTTATATTGTACCTGTAGGATTTGTTAAAATGTAATGCAATATACTGTGATGACGCAACCTTCAAATAATCCCACACATAGATTGTAAACCTAATTATAGTAAAAACAGTAATGTTTAATAACAAAGCTCCTGAAGAAGTCTTTTGACAATGCTGTTCGGACAAAGTACATTGCAGTGCTCTACCAAAATAAAACCAGAAACCAGAAATCAAACTTTGTACTACGAAATGTGTACCAGTGGCATACCATCATCTCTAAGCATGTTATGATATATTTATAGTTCGTTTTTGCAACTTAAAACTAACGACTTGCTTATACAAGAAAAGTTATGCAAGAAAATTAAAAAAAAATGTTTTTAGAATTAGTCTATTTGATTTCTCAAAGCTGTTTCCAGTTTTAATATCAAAACATCAGCTGTTTTGTGCAGTGAATTATAAATATTTGAAGCATGGCACATATACAAAACCTTGAAGTTCGGAGTATACATGTGTTCTGTATACAGTTGAGTATTAATAGGATTTGACTTAAGTCCCTACAATATATTTTATACATTTATGATTGTTTATAAAAGAATTGCCTTTGATATGCACAAATATCTTTCTATTAAAATGCTGGCAAACTTTTTGTTATGTAAGTGTACTGTAATAATATTTTAAAGCGGTTTTTAGCATTTGCATCTTTGCTAGTGTTTTAAAATTCTTATGAAAAGACACATAGTTACACAGTATCTCTATAAAATAATTGTCAGATATTAAAATATAATTTTGTTAGTTGTCAAGGATCTATGAAAACTATAAGATAACTTACTCTGTTAATAATTTATTATCAGAGAAGTCTAGAATAATAGTAATCTTTTTTTTATTTCAACTACACAACACACACACAAAGAAAGAAAGCATTCTCCAAGACGAAGTGTGAAATGGCACTCACAAATTTTATAGATTTATAGGTTATATAAATAATTTAGTGTTGCCATGTTTTGCATTATTAAAGTTACTATGACCTAAACGTGGATTTAAGCTGTCATAACTTAATTACAAAAAAATGTAAGATGCACAAAGCATTTTGTAGTTATGTCATTCATAAATAAATTTGTATTATGTGACAAAAATTAGTAAAGCATGTAAATACGTTATTATTATTTTAGAATGTTTCTTTAATAATAAGCAATAGTTAAATGCATTTTACAAAAACATAATCACAAATTAACTATAGTTGAGGTAAATAAAAGAAGCTTGCACATAAATCCTATTAAAAAAACTTAAATAGGTTGGTGCAGCAAAAAAAGTGGCTTCTATGAGCCGTGATTTCAATTTCTTATAAATAATTTAGTTTATAAGATGTCCTTGTTGAATGTTTTCTACAGTAGCTTAATTGTATTATAGACAGATTTCTTAATGTTTATACTGCCAACGCTGTTTTCAATTTTTATAATATATCTAAAACTACACTATTGATTCTAACCTTGTTATGGACGTAATTGCTTTTGCATGTTATTTTAGTTTAAATTGTACGCGCAAAGATGTTACATACCTCCAGATAGAGCACCGGGGTTTTTAAAAGTGAAACCGCCTAAGTCGCCAATTAGCGACCTCGTAAAATCCAGCTTTCATTCGTTTCCCGCCACACGAATACAAAATCTCCGTGTTTGTAATTTAAAAATGACGGCTTGTGCTATGAAATCACCTAAAAACAATTCTTGAAAGAAAGATAAGTGTACAAAAATCAAATTTTACCAGTAATTAAATAATTTTATGATGTATCCTGAATATTTTAAACAAAACTATATATATAAAATATTACCATTAACATGTTATGAGTGTTGTCACATTACAAAATTATATTAAACCTAAAAATACAATATAAAAGACGATAGATTAAAAAAGTGCTGTTTTGTAATTAAATTTGATTAAAATTTGTATTTAAAATAAAATTTGTATGTATATGCGGATAAACATTCGCGGCAAAAATGGAACGCATTATCTGGAGGTATATAAATCTACGCGTACTTGTTAAAAATAAATTTACATGATTTACTTTAACAAGCGCAATATACAATTCAAAATTATTCTATTGTAATTAATATATAATTACTATTTTAAATAAATATACGTACAGATAAAAAATATGAAATAAATAGTGTCAATATAAAGTTGTTTGTATATTATTTAATTATTCTTAAAATCGCTATTTCGAATAAAATTTCGTCATATTTTACATTTTGTAATTGTATATTGCATGCTTTTATTGTTAAAAAATTTACTATAAAAATCAATTGTTGAAAACATCGTGATCTATTTCGATATGTTACAAATGGGGTTATAAACTCATAGCAGATGTCGCCACTGTTGAGTGTTCCTTCTACTATTCGCCTTTGTTTTTTGTTTTAATTTTGCGATATATTTTTTCATATTATCAACAGAAAATGTATTCAATGTGGAGTGTACCTGAACAGAAAAACAAATTAAGAAAAAGAGATGCATCTTCCAGTTTTTGCTTCGAACAGCTTTCTTCGCTTATGATATTTAGGAAATATATGAATTCCTATATTTTTGCAATTAATAGCTGCATAGTCATTATAAGAAAATAAGGA
>JWHW01030850.1:74014-91982 GCA_000931545.1 Papilio glaucus | reverse complement strand
AATCGATTCGAAGCTTCTAAGTTACGATGAAATTTTACTAGAATAAAAAAAATCTTTATAATACAAAGCGCACAGTCTAGAAGAGGGATAAACTTCTGATGCAAATCTTTGTCGTAGGATAATTTTAGGTTGTACTTTTTGGCGTATTCAAATAGCCTATAATTATTAGCAATTTGGTGCTGTTGTCTACAGAATTGTTTAAAAGTTTCAAATAAGAACCTCCGAACTTATTTTTTAAGTACAAAAATAATGAGCCATAGATTATTATTTTATTAGTTGCCAATACACAAAAAACAAACTAGGTAGGTACGTCGAAAACAGAAAACGCTATTAAAATTAGTTCTCCACTTTTTATATTTTGTAATTTGAGTCGTTATGATATAATAGGTGAGGTTATTTTCGTGTCAGTTACATTCATACTCTTTGGTGCGATTTAGTTTTAAGACACTGTCATAACTGGCCAATTATATTATAACGACATTAATTTAAGTGAAGTGTGTAATTTTATTAAAATTATTTCAAATGCGGTATCATATGGTTGTTTCACCCAACATACTAATATGTTCCTAGCTTTAATTTACTATATTGACAATTTTTAATCTATATCTAAATTGATCTTGTTGGGATCCCTAATGGGGTTGTCGAAGATAGTTTATGTCCCATTTTCTTATGAGCTTATTTGGACGTTACGGTTGGTAAGCTAAACTTTATCAATCATATTCATTGATTTGTTTAATCATATCGCCAGTTTTAATATTTGAAGAAAAGTATTTATAGGCTTTGATATTTGTAATGATTGTACAGCCTAACTTAAGTAAAAATGAAATATTAGAAGAAAATATAGAATTCTATACCAAACTAGTTGAATTGATAGATTTGTGACAGCGTATGTCTTAGGTTTTCTACTGTAGTACAAAAAAAATCGTTAAAATGTTTGTACACTGAACTTTGGTAGGGTATTTACCTCCCAAGGCTTGATTACGTGTACCAAGTAAAGCGGCGAGACAGTACTTGGCCTAGTAGATAGAACGGGGACCAAGCTACTGTTTACTCGGTATGTGTAACCAAGGCTTAAGTGCCTGAGTTTGTAATCAAAAACATAGTCTACAAAGAAGTTAACATTGCTAAATATTAGCAAGCCGATTGTTGAGAGTTTGATTTATATTCTTACTAGGCGGTGCTCGAGACCTTGTCTAAACTAATTGCTTCATCAATTACCATACTGTACAAATTTCCATCAAAGTTTATTGATATAGATTATAATTAAAAATTAAAAACTCTTTAAACCATCTTGAGAGATGATTTTTTAATAATTCTGTTATACTTTATTTCTAACCAAAAGAGTAATTAAGAATTTATATATAACTTGTGGATTGATAGGTTCCCGCACCTCTTTCAATCACATACAAGTTTTGTGATAAATGATAACAGAACTCCTTTTTTAAAGTACGATCTATGTAGCAAATTACTATTAACTGAGTTAAACTTCGTTGGAGGTTCAATTCAATTGTAATTTTTCTTTCCGGCCAACACTGGAGATGGCCTGATTATTCATAACTATAATTTAGTTTTTATTCATTTAAACCCTGCTACAAAAGTTTCATCCGACCTTTAAAATCCAGTCCAGATGTACTAACTTTTTGACCAAGGATAAATCCGAGAAAATCCAGATTAATGGTAACCCTAGAAATATGAATTTTAACAGTTTTACAAAATTTGTCTGACAGGGCACTTTGAAGTTACGCTGTACAATGAAATATATAACGAATTTGTTTATAAAATTACTTTAACAATTCTTAGGTTTTTAAGTTAAACAAAATCATATTTAGTTATACATAAACATAATGCATTATAATTTCATTTTGACGTACGCTAGCTGCCATGCGAGTTATCGTCTTTTTAATATTGCCATCGTATAATTTCATTTTGTAATTATTTTTATACTTTTTTTTTCAATGTTAGGAAATAATTTTATACTTGTGCATTGTTTACAAAATAATCTTGACATGTGACGTATCATAAAAATAATATATTTGTTTGCCAATGCACAATTTGTTGGAATAGGTTTATAATAACGAATAATTCTGTGAAAAGAGCACAATAAGTGCGTGCTAAATGAATTTAATAAATTGGCATGTCCTATGTATTTGTTTCAATCCACCGCCTTATTTATCCTTAATATATTTTGTTGAGTCAGTCTGACTGACTAGTTTTGTATAAAATGGCTGAAATAGGACGATGATTATTAAAGAAGAGGTAAGGATAGGCGAACATTACGGCAGAAAAAAAAATGTCTGCTACCCGTGCGACTCTTTGCTAATTGGTTTTCGTATAATATGCTTCTTCAGAAGTAACTAATACTTGAAGATACCGTAGCCCAATAATCCCACGAGAGTATGTAATCCCAGCCTATGCAAAATCTTTATTTGCGAACGTTTGTTTTCCAGTACTATAACTATTTGGTATTTCTCTAGTATAGACAACAGAAAATAATTGCTTAAACTTTCTTTTATCCTAATATCGTCGATCATTGTCGTCAATTCAGTCATACGACGAATAGACGTTGGCCACGCCCAACGATCGGTCTCCTGCCGTCCTCATCCAGTTAGACTTACGCAGCCTTGAATAGATCATCGGTTCATATTTTGCAAGATCTACCTAGCTGCGTCGACGTGTACGCTATGTTGGGCGGTTTGCCAGAAATACCAAAAGAACATAGTTGTTCAGTATGAGATACTCCCCGCCCACCCCCAACGTGAAGAGACGCACGGGGCGGACGGCTTAGGTCACGATGACTGTCGACCATTCGCACCGAAGATATCATGGTCATACAGTGTATCCCAGTCGTTAAATCTATTACCTACCTTTCAACTCTTTATAATGAATAAACTTGAGCTTCAGCACAATCTTACACGATTTTAAGTGCTTAAGGCGGTCTTGCAAGATCGGGCTTAACACAATAGAAGGAATCTCGTCGGGCCTACTGGACTTGTTGAAGAATATCCATATATGAAGTGAAAGAAGTATATTTTTAACATTCATACCTTACCACTTGAGTAGAGAGATAGTTGTCCAGTTATCATTTAGTGTGGTTTTACACCTTTTACCTGCGTACCATGTGAAACTTCTTTACCAAATACTTATTTCGGTTCAAAATTCAAAAGGTTTTTTAATTGTATCTTTGACTTTATCTGATTGAGAAAAATGAAACATAATTATTGTATGGAATAAAGGTCTCGTTACCAGGTCATAAAATCTTCTTTAAAAAACAAAAAATATTTTTTGTAATTGACTGACATTTCATTGACAATTGACAAACAAGACAGACATGTCATCACGTCTTCATCAAATTCTCAAACAAAATATTTAGAAACTTCAAGCATACTTATTTAATTCATTTTAATACAAATATTGACGTTAAAATGGACGCAAAAGATGTATGCGTGGAGATAGAAAACGATGAGTTCTACAGTAAGTTCCTAGTCGATGCTGTAAAGCCCATAATCGGGGAAAATATTTCCGTAAGTGATCAAGTTAATAAACTAGCCTTCGGAATCGAAAAACTTACAAAAAGTTTAGAGAAGCAAGTTTTGGATAAACACAATGATCTCTTGACGCAAGCTAGCCACATCTCAGATTTAGAAGCTATGCTAGAATCTGTTAGGAGTCAAGTGCAAAACTTATTACGAGGTGCCGAAAAATTAAAAGATCGGGTTCATGGACCTTACGCTGCGCTTGAAAAGCAAACAATGATGCTGGAAAGAGTACAAACCACATGTAATTTGCTCCGTCATGCATCAAAAATATTAATATTATGGAACAAATTGTCTTCAATTAAAGATAACCCACCCAAAGAGGCTATCATATTATTTGAGTTAAATGAGTTAATCAGTGACTACAATTTTGAAGGCATTGCATTGTTGGATGAAGTTTTACAACAAGTAGATCACAGGAAGAGAGATTTGCTAAACAATGCTACAGAATTATTGCAGTCAAGTTTATTGAATGGGGATAAGGCTAAACTGTTACAGTGTTTTAAGGTGTTCCACAATCTGCAATGCACCGAGCAACAAATAAAAAATACTGTTGACAGTATGCTCAGTGACTTGAAAAAAGAGATCAGTGCAGCCCTTAATGTTCAAATGGTTTCTATAGAGATAAAAAAATCAAGTTCTGGGCGTATGGCACCAGGCAAAGCTAACATTATGAATGCACATGACTTCAAGATAAAACTCTGGGATAACATAGAGAAACTTTTCAAAATTAACATATATAATAGCTGCACCAAGGTCATAATGCTACAGAATGTTGTGAATGAACTGCATGCAATTGGAAACTTCAGAAACATATTGAAAAACTTCTGGAAAGAGCTGTCTACGATATTCAGCACAGAACTGGAGAAGAGTCCTTCTAATGTCAATCAATCAGTAGAAATTGACTTTCCTAAACTCTTAAAATGTTTCAATGATTTAATTGTTCATTTGAAATGCAAAGATCTAGAAATGAATCGTGCCAGTCTCAGTCGGTGGGAGAATGCTTTCTTATCAAAATCATTAGGAAAATTACTAGATCCTGTGAGGACTATGTGGCATTTAAACCAAGTACCAAATATGGATCAGATTGACAATGCTATAAGGGTTATAGCGGAGGCACTAAGCATATCACTTGGTGACAAGCAACTTAGTATAAGCTTGGCCACAAGTGTAGCTAAGAGCATTAAACAAATGAACATGGAAGCTGAACAGAGAATGTCAATGGATAGTGATGTGGCTCAGATCATAGAACCTCCCACAAGCTCCCAGCAGAAGAATGCAGATCTATGCAACTCATTATATTACTTCTCATCTCAAATTAAAAGGGTACTTGTTAATATGAACTCCATGCTGCCACAGGAGAGTGTACAAATAGTGCAGAATAGTCTAAAAGAGATATCAAGCGCTCCCATACTGCAGTTGTTTGCAGAATCAATCAAAAACTCCCTGTTCCTCATATTAATGACAATGCATGACGAACCAGATCTTACCAGAGTTGATGATCCAAAAAACAAATCTTTATCCTGTTCCCCATATATGAAGGAGCTACAACAATTTGTGTCAAGATGCAGAGATATCTATCTGTCAATGTTTCAGGAGAAGTTGGCTCTTAACGAATGCTGTATCGACATTTCAAAAGCATGTGTTGAATGTTTCATTCAACATGTTTGTAATGCAAGACCATTAACAAAATTTGGTAGAGTTAAGCTACAAATTGACTGCAAACAATTAGAGACAGCACTATCTCCATTAGTGAATGATATAACTGAGCTGGGGGATCATTACAGGCAATTAAAAGCATTGCAGTTGCTTTTAGAAAAATCACCGCAGGAGATTGCTAAAAGTCAGTGCGAAGGGTCTTTACTGCCATATTCCATAGTTATGATGTTTCTATTTTCGTTTGCGGGGCCGCAGTTACTTGCTCCTCATACATGTGCCGGCTGGAATGTTCAGAAGTTGATGCAGTGGCTTGATTCCCATCGAAATGAAAGGGACAGGTTGGAGTTTGTTGCAGGTGCACTGCAGAGATACCAGAACCATGTGAGACAAAATCAAATAGCTGCTTATGATGAAGTGTACCCAGTGCTTTTACAACTTTTAGAAGATGGCAGAAATAATTTGAAAAAGTGAGAATGGATGTAAGCTAATTATAATGTACATATTAACTAAATTATATTCAATTTATTATCTATTAATTTGGTTTTTAAATTGTGCTCTTAACTCTGCAGTTCTCATAGATATATGTAGTCATAGCATTGAACAAGATCACCATAGATAAAAAAACCTTTTCAGTATTAGAAATTGTGTATGTTTTTGTTATATCTTTGGTTAAAGGTAAGTTATAAACTCAACGTAATGTAATCAAATAAGTTAGCGCCCATGCCCATGTCCAAAGAAGCTTCCAAAGATACTGCTTTAGCTTTGTTTTATTCTGACATGGAGGATGGCCAGGATTTTATTAAAATGACAGGCCTAAGCAGTTATTTAACAGTGGTAGAGTCCGCATCAACATCTGTTGCACTAATGGGCCAGCTTGACTGGTAAAATACCACAACCTTGTTCAAAGAAAACAGATGTGAAGTAGAAGTATTTCTGCACTTCGCCTGATGAGTTAGGTGCTGGAGGCCTAATTCCTCTTCCCCTTCCCACCATTTTCTAATAAGAAAGGGATGGCAAGAGGCTTTGACAAAGTAATAAAAAAATACTCATTAAAATGTAGCTGTGAAATAACAGTATGTATGTTGAAATAATTTTAATGAAAAAACGACAACAATATTATCAATTAAATAAAAAACAAATTGTGCTTCAAATGTTAACGACTTTGTTCTTAAAGAATTTCACTCTTCACTACTTCTTACACCGTACATCACATTCTTCTCATCTTGTGACGGTTGCTCCACTTCCTGAACAAGTAAAATATTTAAACAAGATAAACAATGTTTTGTTGGATTAAACTTTCTCAAACCTAAAAGGTTTTTATCTTTATCTCAGATGTTTATTTTAAAATGCATATGCATGAGGGGAGTTTACAGGAGTTGTTGCCACAGTATAACTATGTAGATAGTACGGAAACTACCTACAAACGCTAGAAACGGCACACTCACACAAAAATGCTCATCCACAAGACCCCTAAGTGACACTCATTACTGAACATTACTAAGACTGACCACACAGTAACACCATGTTCCACTATGTGAGTGTGTCGTTTCGAGCATTTGTAGGCAGTTTCCATACTGTCTCGTTATTTATACTGTGCCTTTGCTATGTAACAAGGAAGTTGGGTTTCAAACTATATTATACAATTTTATTAATTGTAAAAAATATATATAAAGAATTAAAAATCATAGTTTGAAATAGTGCTCAATGACACTACCTACTGGTATTTTTCTCACATCTGCCAATTAAATGACCTTCGTTAATTTAGATAATTTTTGGAAACACAAATTGTTTTCTGTAATTACACTGGCACTAATAAATTGTCCGAGTTATATTTTGCACGTTTTATTGAGTACTTAGTATGTCACTAATAATAGAATTAATTCATACACAGACAGTTATAAGCGATGGATAAAGGAGGGATAGTTGCTATAAGCTTATCTATACAACAATCAGGCTAAAATAATTTTATACTTTTATTTGTAACAACATAAACCAGTTATGTACATGACCGAAATTGCCAAATGGTTATAAATATTGTGATTTAAAATAGTGAATCCAGGATTGCCATTTGTGGCTTGACTTGTTAAAAAAATAAGTGGCACACATTTTAAATAGTTTAAATACGGAACAATTAACCCGACTAACTGTAGTCCTGTGCCTTCGGGGTAAGAATATTATCTGAATGACAGTTCACACTTCAAAATCGTTTAGGCTATAGATCACAATGAAAAATATATATGTACATAGATACATACTCGTGAGAAACATTAACATTCTGTCAGTCGGGCTAAAAGAGTAGTAACTGCTTTGCTGCCACTTTAACAGTGGTAGACCCGTAGCCGCAACATCTGTTGCTCGAATGTGCCGGCTCGGCCGGTGATATACCACAATCTCACAGAAGACAGCGCTAAGTGCACGTACTCTGCGTTTCGTGAGTGAGGTGCCGGAGGTCCGATGTCTGACCGAATAGGAGAAGGAAATATCCTTTCTCGTGTTTATCCCCTCTCCTCTGTCCATTGAAGGTAGACAATGCATCTGCAACTCATTAGCTTGTTGCAGATGTCTATGGGTAGTTAGTCAGTTAACATCTGGTGAACCACTTGCTCGTTTGCCACCTGCTACCATAAAAAAAAACTGTCTCGTTCAAAAATAAAAAAATGGATATTGACAACTCTGTCATCAGATGACACAGTCCACTGCATTCATTATGCACTTAAATGTTTACAAAAGCTATTTAGCTTGTGCAACTATTTTATGCTGTTGATGATAATATATCTTATAATCAGGAATGTATATGTCACCAACCGATTGCAAGGACAGACACTTTATAATCGGCCTAGGCAAATTCTAAACGGTCGGCACATTGTCAGTTTAACGAGTCATCGAGAATGTGCCGTTTCTTTTTAGGCACTTTACAAAGAGACCGTTTAGAATTTGCTTAGCCCCAATTATAAAGTGCCTGCCCTTACAATCGGTCGGTGACATATATAAAAAAAATAACCTCTATGCAACTGTAATCACTTATATTAAATAATAATAAAATCTTTACAACCAACCAGTACTACATATTTATACACTTTAATTATTATCTAACAACAAAATCATTAGTTAAGAAATAAAAATATTGGCAGTGTGTTCAAACAGCCCAAATTAATTGGCTTTAGATTTAGGAGGCAGCGGAACTTGAAGTTGAGATATTTTACATTTGGTACAGTTTTTTCACTGATTGAAACAAATATCACTTTAAAAAAACTGCTACGTAATTCTAACGAATATTGCAGTAAATTATTTTGTTGTAAGATAATAATTAATCTAGATATAATAAACTACGTGTACTCCAAACCAACATATCAAAATATTAACTAATTAAACACACAAATGCCAATGTTACAACTATATTACAACATTCACAAATAAACCTCAACATTACATACTCGTTACATTCCATTTAATATTCTTTATATACTCTTTCAACACCAAAAACCACTTTAGGAAATAAAAATGCTTTAAACTTTTCACCCAAATAATACGACTAATGTCCCTGGCCTTATTGTTTTTCCCATAACCTATTTCCGTATTTTTAAGGTTATAATGATTTTGTTTAGTTTATAGGTACTCTTTCATTTGCTTATATAAAGAGTTTTTGATAGTAAGAAAACATTACGATCGGTTACAGTGCTCCAATGACCGTCGTCATAAATCGTTAGTGCTGACGTGATCGTACTCCACACGTATTTCGCTAAGCACTGCACTGCACTGCACTGCGTACAGGTCAGTCGGTCGACCGACGCGCTATGGAAACAATTTAAACGCTTGCTGCACCGATCACCAGACCGACCATACTGGTATTGTGTAACTCATACATGAAGCACCTCAAATGTCCCATACATAGGAATGAATTGTCCCATAACCTCAAACACAACATTTTGTACCACTTCAAACATGTTGAGGTAAATGAAGTAGTGCGAAGTTGTCGCTCACTCACTATAAAAGAGTAAGCGAATGAGCGAACGCGCCCGTGTATTTTGACATGTTTTGTCCTGCTCACACTTCTCATACTTGACAATATTCATTCACTTCAATCACCTAGTGATTGAAGTGAATGGATATTCGTGACATTTTAGTGTAACCTCATTTTGTGTGTAATTTTCATTTGAGACAAAATGAGTACCTCATAGTACCTCATACAAACTCATCATTTTGGTTTGTCCTACCCATTGTTAGACCGTACTGACGTCTGTATCGTTGTTGTCAAAAGCGAAGACTAACATGAACAAATATATATACACCGAACGATTAACTACCGAAGTTAGTCTTCGTGAACCACTACAGAACTTAAGCGGGTTACATAAAGACAGTGATATCAAGTTAAGCAATTTGTCAGACCTTTCATCATCTTCGCCCAATAATGAATTCTCCTTGAAATTCTCTTTAGGCGACAATAGAGTAAACCTATTTGTTACTTATTTTTATAATCTATGTTGTGTCTATGTATTTTTCTTACTCTTTGGCCTCTGTTCCGTCCAAGAGCGCACGCTGTACAATAAAATCATGTGAAGAAATTAACACGAGTATTTCTTTTCAAGAACATTTAACACTGTTATTTACACAGCAATTACACTATTCGGAAACACGTTCATTATGTGTACGAGACTCTACCAGTCCGGTCGGTTTGTTGGTCACGAGAGCACAGAATGATACAACACTGACGGTCGGTGGAGCACTGTAATCGATCAACATAGTATTACTTAATTCTCTTCTAACAGAAAATTTAGCAAAATATTAGTATTTTAGATATAATCGATGATCAATGTGACTTTTAAATTGTAACAATAAAGTCTATTCCTGTCTTTATTTACTTGTATGGGAGAAGCGGATTTGATTCGACTTGTTTGAATTAAAATATGTATAACGGAAATGTCAAAAGTGTAGAAGATGTCAATAGTACAGACATAGATTTGACGAAGAATGTGGACAGCAACTAACTTCAGTTGACAACGGGACGGAAGCGTTATAAGACCACCCTTAGACAGTGGCTTAGTCTGGGCAGTAGTAGTTCGTACGGGTTGACCAACCCTATGTCAACTGAAATTAGCAGCTGTCCATATTGTTCGTCAAATCTATGTCTGTACTATTGACATCTTCTACACTTCGTACTATTGACATCTCCCATATAAATAATTCCTTCGACTAATCGATTTTTATTGAATGATCGATTATTACATCATTGATTCTACATTGAATCAATTGGTTGTACAGTTTGTAATCAGAAAATTGTTAGTCAAGATTTATAAAATCGAATTTTGTTTTTCTACCAAGAGTATCGTTACTAAGGTTCCGACTTCTACGATCTAATTACTCATTCTAGGCTACAATAACAAGTCTAGACCTGTTCCTCGAAGGCGATGTTGAACACATCCTTGTACTCAGACACGAAGTGCACGTCTATGTTCTCCCTGATGAACGCGGGCAAGTCGTCGAAGTCGCGCCGGTTCTCCTCGGGCAGAATCACACAAGTCACACCCACACGTTTCGCCTGGAATTACGCAATTTAGGTTATAAGAAAAATAAAACAATGACTTAACTTTTTTTTCAACTGTTTTTAGAGTTATGATAATCGAATTATTTGGAGTATAAGAGGCGGTTTCATCATGATCCTGATCTGAACATAGGCCTACCCCAGGGTTCGCTACAATGTTAGATTTGCTTTTGCCGGCCTTGTGCAATAGACTACCGCTAGCTTGGTACATCGTGTGTCATTAAGTTCCGCACATATTAGATATTAACTTGCTAACTCTATATCCACGCAACACCTGCTTGGCCCGGTTTTTTCGTCTAATTATACAATTAATAATACAGTAAAATACATTTCCTACCCCCGTATCTTTTACAACCTTACAACTACCATAGTTATACATGGGAACGTTGAGGCTATAACCACCCACAATCATTCAGTGATGGCTTAAAAGTGAAATATAGGGCTGCCACAAGTACACGCAGACATATATAATATATTATTAGATTGTTGGACGAGCAACAGTGTGACTCACGGCGATGATCTTCTCCTTAATGCCGCCAACGGGCAGGATCCTGCCTGTGAGCGATATCTCGCCGGTCATCGCGAGCTGCGGGCGCGCGGGCCGGCCCAGCGCCAGCGAGAGCAGCGCGGTCGTTATAGTACAGCCTGCGGACGGACCGTCCTTCGGCGTCGCGCCCTCCGGCACGTGCAAGTGTAAGTGGCTGAAAATAAAAAAGGAGTAAAGTTAACACAGATTCTATAAGAACTAATTTGCTGCTGTGCGAGCGCGATCCTGACGGACTCCTCTATCACGTCGCCCAGTTGGCCCTTACTACTGACCTGGTATTAAGGAAGGTATTGTTGGGATGATGCTGTGCGACGAAGTTCCTGGCGACGGTAAGCGCGATCCTGGCGGACTCCTTCATCACGTCGCCCAGGTGGCCCGTCAGCTCCAGCGAGCCCATCGGCGACTTCTCGTCCTGCTGTGTGTTACGAAGAGCTGTCTCTATGTATAGCGTGCTGCCACCTTGTGATTAAAAAAAAACTTAATTTTTCATCAATATGATAAAAATTACTTATTATATTACTAATTTGAGGCAAGGCCCATATGAGGACGCCGAGGTGAAGTCGTGCATTTGGTTGATTGGCAAAAAACTCACCCATGGCTGTCCACGCGAGGCCCATGATAACGCCGGGCGGGGTCACGTCATACATGCGGTCGTGCTTGAAGGTCGGCTTGCCCACCAGCTGCGGCAGCGCGTTCTCGTCCACCGTCACCAGCTCCGCTTCCTGCTTCACTATCTTGTACGCCACTTTTCGTGCTATCTATGGGGAATTTATACACTTATAACTTTAAGCCGCGAATAAAAAAAAAAACAGGCAGTCATAAGGACTGTCGACGGACACGAAAACTCTTATAGATTATAGCTCCCTCTTTCGCAAGGCACTGCCACTTCAGTGTCACTCTCAACTCACCTTCTCTATGTGCTTCTGCAGATTTCTAACTCCGCTCTCCCGACAGTAAGACTTGATAAGAGCGCTCAGGGCCTCCGGCTTGAGGTCTAGCTGCTGCTCGCTCAGGCCGCAGTTCTTCCGCGCAGTCGGCACTAAATACTGCTGCGCTATCGCCATCTTTTCCTCCGCAACGTAGCCTACACATATTAATCAAATTATATTCCGTATAAAAATATTAATGTCGATATTC
Source organism: Papilio glaucus (assembly GCA_000931545.1). Lineage (NCBI taxonomy): Eukaryota > Metazoa > Arthropoda > Insecta > Lepidoptera > Papilionidae > Papilio > Papilio glaucus. The sequence goes on along the minus strand of JWHW01030850.1, from coordinate 79,567 downwards.
TTCGGTTAGAGACTTGTATAATAAAAAGGGATCACCCCTAACAATCCACATTCATAACAATCAAAAAATTTGACGATGCAACGATTCAGTATTTTTGTACAAAAAAGGAGTGTAGTAGATAAGTAAAAGAAAGAGAAGTAGATAAACAGGAGATAGGACCTGCGCGACTCACGCACAACACGAAACGTAGAAGTATACCTGCTTGCATTAGTTTTAACATGTTGTTACAGAAGTAGAGGTCTGGCATCGTACCCGAGCACAAAAATGTAGTTTAGATTGAACAGTAATGGGTTCCCCACTCACCGGACATATCGATGAGCTCCATACGATCGCGCAGAGGTTCCGGAATGTGCTCGACCACGTTGGCAGTACAGATGAACAGCACACGGGAGAGGTCCACCGGCACGTCCAAGTAGTGGTCCAAGAAGTTGGCATTCTGTTCAGGGTCCAGCAGTTCAAGTAGAGCGGAGGATGGGTCACCGTGCACGCCCCTGCAAGTTATCATAAAAGCTATTATAGTGTAATGATCTTGCATATTGCTAGCGTTCATTTTGATATAGGATATGCCAACTCTTGCTAGAACATCTTGAAGAACTACGAGTCTTAGTTGATGGAAACAGCAGATTATTATGCTTTTAAAAGATTTATCTCTGGTTATCAAAGACCTGAATCTGAATAGACCTGTCATCTTTATGATCTGGGTCTATACCCAGAAATATCGCTGGACAAGGTAAAATATCTAATGTAATTGAGGGTAGGGCTGAGGTAGCGGCAAGTAGGGTTTGATGCTGTAGGACATGGCGGCTACTCACTTGCCGATCTTGTCAACCTCATCGATCAGCACGAGCGGGTTCTCGGTGCCGGTTTTCTTGAGGCACTGCACTAGCTTGCCAGGCATGGCGCCAACGTACGTGCGCCGGTGCCCCTTGATCTCCGCCACGTCCGTCATCCCCCCCACGGAGAACCTGAAGTACTGGCGGTTCAACGCGCGGGCGATAGATCGCGCTGGAACAAACATGGAAATGAAAGCGCTAATACCCTAATAATTAAAGTTACAGACTGCGAAACATGACGTCGTGGGTACAAATCTGTAACCGACTTTTAAACCATCTCAATACAAACACGTTAACTCACCTATACTCGTTTTCCCGACTCCCGGTGGTCCGTGGAAGCACAATATCTTGCCCTGCGTCGTGCCCTTGAGCTGAGAGACAGCTATGAACTCTAAGATCCTCTTCTTGATGTCTTCCATGCCGTAATGGTCCTCGTCCAGGATCACCTGCGCTTCCGATAGCTTTAGGTTTTCCTCTGACGTCACGCCCCAAGGTAGTGACGTCAGCCAGTCCAGGTAGCACCGGGTTACACTAGAATACAAATTAGTATTGAAGTTGACTGTTAAAGGAGACTGTTTTGTAATTGAATAAGAAAAAGTACATACAAAATTTCATACATATTGTTAGAGCTGAGAGTCGACTATATATTTTGCTCAATTTATTATATATGTTTAAAAAGGTAGTTTTTTTATAGAAGAATGTGGCAAACGAGGAAGCCGTTCACCCAATATTAAGTGACCACTATCCATAGGCATCTGCAACAAGCAAATGAGTTACAGATGCTTTGCCCACAGACAGAGGAAGGGATATTTCCTTATCCTATGAACCTCTCCCCCATAAAATACTCTTCCCCTTCCCATCCTTTATTAGAAATGAATGGGAATAGGACGAAGAGTAGAATTAGACCTTAGGCCCCTCACTCATCAGACAAAACGCGGAATACTCCTACCTCATGCCTGTTTTCTGTGAGGTCGTAGTATTTCACCGGTCGAGCCGGCCCATTCGTGCAACAGGTTTTATTACCGCCTCTACCACTGTTAAAATGCTATAGGCATATCTTGTAAATAAAATAAAATATTACTTGAACTCGGAGCTGTGGCTCTCGAGGAAGTTGAGCTTGTTCAACTCCTCGTCAATAACGGTCTGCACAGCGGCCGGCACTATCTTGTCTGCGAGTCGTTCGCGGAACTTGTCTCCGATCGCGTCCTTGTCGTCCTTCTCTAAACCCAGTTCCTTCTTGATCACCTGACAACACATCACCGCTGGAAAGAGTCGAAGTGGCAATGGAAGGGACTTCCCCCACTAGCTTAAAGAGCAATCTACATTCGCAAAATTCGTTGAGGCAATGTTGCTATCATCCTCTTTAGAGGATGTATGTCCTTCTAATTTCTTTCTTTTATCTTACACAAGGGCTGTCTATCTATCTACTATCATCTATCAACTCTTTTGATTGTTGCGTATGATGGTTGATCACGGAACACACAAATATCATTTTTAGGGGTTCCGTTTTTAAGAAACGAAAGCGGAAACATGCACAGAGAATGAGCATTAACCTATTTACTTACCTTCAGCTGCTCATGCAGGATATATTTCCGATGCTGCTGTTTCACTTTCTCTTCTACCTCTTTGCCAATCTTCTGCTGCAACTTCGACAACTCGTACTCCTTCTTGAGGAGTGAAAGTGACATCATCAGTCGTTTAGGAATCTGAAAAGAATACCTGTGATCAGAACTGACACATCACAGTCTAATTTGATCAGGTAAACATTATCATCATATAGTATTTCAGCTAATGGTAAGTTTTGTATTAAAGTGCTCCCGGTGATCCCATTTTAAACTCTAACATACAAAATTAACTTCTGGAGTCCGTCACCTTCTTCAAGTTCCATTTCTATTGGAAGTTGGAGCTCATCATAGTAATTTTTTGAAGCTAGAATTTTAACAATACAACTGAATTTCATAGATTATCGTTATCGCTAGCCGGCACTAAATTCTCCAGCAATCTTCCCTTTGCCGGAAGAATTGTAGGGCAGCATTCTTCCAGGTGCACCAATAACCTTGTCAGCTGACAGCAAGTAAATGGTTGAAGGGATTGATGGACAACTATGTCCAGCATGACTGCTGATGATGAATGTTTTCCTGGATTATAAGTTGGAATGATTAAGATGATGCTTACATCAGTTTCATCAAGCACAGCTTGCAGCTCTGCGGGGTCGGCCCCGGTCAGGGCAGCGCCAAGGTCGCTCAGGTACACAGGATTGTCGACCACGCGTTGCCCCTGAGCCAACATGTGATGCAGCGACTCCCTTTGTAATTAACAGACAATTTATAAAAAAATCCCAAGGAAATTTATCAAGGATTGTTGGCAGTAATAGTTTGCGGTTAATTTACTATCCTACAAACCAGTAAATACCATGGTGAGTACCAAGAACTCAACCAAGATCTGAAGATGTCAATAATGTAATGTGTCTATCTAAATGCAATAAATTAAAAAAGTACTGAACAAGTCATAAGGTTTATGCAGTTGATTAATAAGGTGAATTTGAGTATTTAATTCATTTTCCATCATTCATTCGTCATTAGAAATATCGATTATTATTAAAAACGAGAAATAACTAGATAGCGTAGATGTATAAGCTTTGCTACCCTTTTGAAGCATAGACGGCAAGAAATTAAGATATCATTTTATACACTTACCGATACAAGGGATTCATGTTTATAATATCACGTATAGTCTTGATGACTTCTTGAGTGAGAGCCTTTACTTCTTCATTCTGCTGGAACTTGTCGTGCATCACATTCTCGACCTTCACCATCAGGATCTGGTCAGTGATCGGTTTCTTCTTCTCCACATTCTCCTCACCTTCCACTTCATTGTTCTTCTGCCGCCTATTGTTACGGTGCTTCCTCCGTCTGCGTTCAGCATCTGACTCTTCGCGGGTAACATTAATTTCCGCATCAAATAAAGGAAACTTGAGCTTCATTTCTGAAATGATAAGTATCATTTCAGAAGCGAAGCGAGAACACAAATTAATTTTAGTCTAAGAGGAATTTGTCTGAAGTAGGACAGTACTTTTATGCAACACTATGACAAAAGATGAGTGGGATGTTCATATAATTAATTAAACTCCACATAACAATATAGTAATATCTAAGAGAGACTGAAAATTAAATTCCACCAAGTTTATCTTTGTCACATTATAACAAAAGGTGGTACAAATTATTTAAGTCAATAGAAAGAAGTAGTCTGTACCATCATCAGATAGACTGCCCACAATAATACTGGGCTTTATATTATTAATCTAAGAGATATTGTTAACAGGCAAGTGTAACCATAACAATATATGCATATATAACCTTACATAACCGAGCAACCTTAAATTACACAAAGTAAAGCGCCTGCCTGGGTTCGAACTCGTGACTTAAAGTACGTAAGTCGGGACCTATACCACTGGGCCACCTGTGCTCCCCACTATTGCAAGATGACTGTAACTTAAATGCAACATCTTGTATGATTTGATGGAATTATTCCAAAATGGAAACCAAATCAAATTAATCCAAGCTCACCAGCTGGTCCTGTCTCTATTTCTTCCTCAATGAATTGTCCCGTGATCCGGATCCTTCTATGCGCCATCACCACAAGCCTCAACTTATAGTCCATGTCTTGCATTTCATGGATTTGTGCAAACACACCCACTTGGTGAACATCATCCAGATTAGACACCACATCTGATTTCTCATCTTCCTTTTTACGTAAAAATATACCCACATACGGTTGATTGAGTTTTACCTTACGTCTAATTAAATCGATTAAAGCAGGGTTGGATATCTGAAAAAAGTTGATTAACTCGGGTAAACAAAATTGTTTTTAATATATGTTTTAGATAAAATTAAGGAGTGAACAATAAACATTGACAGGAAAAGGTAAAAGGGACCAAACTAAATGATGGACCTGATGAAGATATGGCACCCTTTGCTTAGGCTAGAGCAGGAGAGTAGATAAACGGGAAAGAGAAAGATACAACCTCAGTCAATCAACTATGAGGTTTTATTACTCCACTAATCAAACTAACCCATTTAATGCAATGTCACAGTTGCATAGCTCTTTTGTTCTTTTGGTTAAAATTTCTAGTACAGGTGTCAGGTATAGTTATATCAAATGAGGTCTGGATACAGTTGAAAAAAAATAATTGAGGTTTTGATAATGTAATAATTATGCAGGTCCAGCTAAAAATCTTACTGATATAGAATATATATTTCTAATATCACAGTGACAGATAAAAATTTTGTATTCAATTAGAGAACTAAAAAATTACATCTATATATTAGCAATTCTAATATGCTCATAATAAATTACTGAATAATCTATTGTGTACTCTAAAAAACAAAAATATATGGGACATTACATTAGAAACTGTAAGACAAAAAGTTTAATTAATGTCTTGCTAGTTTTTTTATTACACCATATTTCTGGAAAGTATCCACAGCATTTGGAGCTCATGATATAAACATGATTATCCATTCTTAAATCATTCTTAAACAGTCTAGCGCTGTAAATTAGCCCCTTCCAAACAGGAGTCAGATACTATCTAAGGAGCGAAAATAAGCAGGAAGTACTACAACCTCAAATATTACCAGTGTGAATAAGAATATATTCATACTTATACATTTCACCTAATGAATGAGGTGATGTGGACCCTTCCTCATTCTCTATCTAAGAC
>JWHW01030850.1:56876-67621 GCA_000931545.1 Papilio glaucus | reverse complement strand
AGAGTGGCAAACAAGCTAGCTTTTCATTCTACTTCATAAGTGACTGTTTCCTGTAGCCATCTGCAACAAGCTTATTGTGTAGTGCAGTGTTGCAGATGCGTTGTCTACCTTTAATGGACAGAGATAGACAAACAGAAAAAATATATTTCCCTTTCCTATCTATCCCTTCCCTCGTCTAATCCTCCTCCCCTTCTTATTGTTTCCTTATTAGACATGGATTGGAGAAATGTATCTGATAGTAAAGTGTAGCATTTAGGTAGAAATATACAAAGGGTCCCCCCTGATCCCTTTATAGGTTTTAATTTACATTTTATTTTTGTCGATAGTGTTGGTGAAGACAAAATGTCGAAGGCGATACGAAATCAAAACAAGCACAAAAACAAGGAGCGGCGGCAAGGGAAACGCGCGCACTCGCCGAGGAGCGAAGAAGAAGCCCGCAAGATACATAACAAGCCTGAAGACATAAATGTGTAAATAAAGAAATTAAAACTCTACAGAAAATATTTATTTCTTGCATCATACATTTAAAGCACCATACAGAAAAATCGTTAGTGCAGAACCTAAAATTGTTTTTTTTTTAAATAGCGGTTTACCACAATCCCACCTGACGTTAAGTGATGACATGGTCGAAAGATAGTACGCACTAGTTTAATAACACTCTTCTCTTTAAGGTACCCACGTCATAAACGGAAGAAAACACTGACGTTAGCAACACTAACAACGGAACTAAAGATCAATTTCACTTGGTCGAATTATATTTTAGCGATATAAAGCGCTGTCGTCTAATGTTTTTTGGTACTGAAACGCGTCTGACTCAAACGAAAACATTTCTACCGTGCCACATATTTCTCGAATCATCAGCGTGGACTTACTTCAAGTTCTCGCTGACCCTGTTATTCGAGTTTTATAATACTCTGCGGAGTCGTCTAACGGCAGTAATTCTATGTTCGTGTTAACATATCCCTATGTAAAAATCATAAAACATTTTTTTTTTAAATTTTATTTTGGATCGATCCCCTACATACAATATTTATAGCTTTTCGTGACGGTGCCCTCTAGTATATAAAGTCCATGCAAACAACCAATGATATTATAATACAAAAAGTAGCAGATGTGCCATTAGCGGTCGAAGAGTGAAGACTCGTCAGGGTCGCTTTTTCTTTAACTTACATCATGTGTTTATACTTACGATTAAGTGACAATACACACGTGTGAATGTTGCTGTCTGGTCACTGCTTTGGAACACTGTTGACCGGTGATTTTCTAGGAGTATAATGTGTATGCTTGCAATGATATAAAATATCATTGCAAGCAACACTCTCAGTTTCTGAACAAGTTGACATTTTTGAAACAAAATCAAAATGCCACTGTCATTTTGAGGTCTTTATTTCCGAACATTAATCAAATATAACGAAGTAAATTTTAGATGCCATGCCACATAGACTGTTTTACATCCCTAGATACTTATAAAATCTGTCCTATAGTGGATTGGATTCTCCTAATTCAGCGTTACATCATAATTTAGTAGTATAATAATTCAATGACGTCATCAATGTATCACTACCAATGTACATATTACAAATTACAAAAGGAAGTTTATAGTGAGACAAATTCCTGATTCACTTTATCATAATATTGCGTTAAATGCTTTGGTCGACATCGCACGTGCCGTTTTATCAGTTATTTCCGAAGTGACCTGTGATCTCATTGTTTATAGACAAAAAGTATTATAGAAATAAATCATGTTTTCTTCATCGATAACATCGTATGTGATTGCTGTAATTGTATTTTTATTGCACACTTCTGCATACGGACAGGACAGAACGGTAAGATGTATATAATTTCCGATTGACATTACAAATATATTATTTATATATTTACACTAAGGAAACCACCCACAACAAAGATTTTGATTGATTATGCACTCTTTAATTTTTATTGTTAGATGTTGCAATTAGTTAAACTCTTGTTTTTCTTTGATAAAGTATATACTCGTTATTTTGCATTCTACATAAATGATTTCACAATTTATTCCATTCTAAGGGTTAATAATGAAGTTAATTATAACACTAAATAAAGAAGATTAAATTGAAAAGGAAAACAAAGAGAGGTAAACTAAATTAATTAATTTAGGTAGTTCAATAAATGTGATTAAAAATTACCTTAAACATTTTCTTATTTAATTGCTTTGTTTTCCTTAAATCTATACAGTTATGTTACATTGTTAAAAAAATCCAAATAAAAAGAAACTATATGGGGCAAACATATTTGCAAGTCATTTCATATATAAAGCAGTAACTAAATATTAACCTAAAAACAAAGTAATGAACATTTTAATAATCAAGATATTCTTCCAGATAAACGCAGAGATAAATCCAGGATGCAGGAACTGCAGTTTATCTTCTACTCTAGTCTATATACGAGCAGAGGGACAAACAGACACAATACATCAAATATGGGACTTCACTAGAGGGATACCTACAATAATATTGGCTGTTTCTGGAGTCAATTCTTCTATGCAAATCGGTTGGGATGGTGTGAGACCGGATAACTTTACGATGTCTGAAAAAGTACATTACAGTTTTGCTACAGCTATTGATAAGGTAATATTTTATATAATAATAAGCTTCGCATGGGTAGTGCTACGTTGTTCCGATAGCTACCAAACTTCACTGGTACACCAGTTAAGCCAATCTGAGCTAGCTTTAAAGAGGTATATATTAAGAGCACATATGTAAACAAAATGTATCATATCTGGGTATGCTAGGTAAACCATGTATATATATATGTAATACATATTAGTTCATATAGATGAATTATCGCCAAAGAAAACAGATGTTACTGTTCACAGTGACAATAAACACATTAATTTACAATTGTCATGACTCAGTGGCCTACATTATTTGTTAAAATATAATAGCTCTTAAACCAATACAATTATGATCATTGTACTGAAACAGACACATCAAATAATACGTTAGTCATTTGCAACTATGAAAGTGATTGTAGCTGGCTGGTTTATATTTGTGGTGCAAAATAAATTTAAACCTTAAGTCACATATTAATCAAAATCAATGAAGTATTTACTTGTCTATATATATAATAAAAATGTAACTGATCGCTCTCTGTACATGGAAGATATTTGAGAAAAACTATTATTAAGGGCCTTCATAAACGTAATAAACCCAAAACAATGATTAGAATGTTTGTCTCTTTGTTTGTTTGTCTGTGCGTTTGTTACCGCTAATCTCAGAAACGGCTTAACCGATTTGGGTGCGGTTTTCACTAATCTATTGGGGTAAGCTTCACTTAACATTTAGTGTTTGTTTTATCTCAATCGGCTTATAAATAAAAAAGTTATATCAATTTAACTGTAATACGCGGGAAAAGGGCAGGGCAAGATGGTGATGAGGTTAAGTAGGTAATATAATTTCGTTTAAGTAAAATTGCAGGGCGGGTGAAACCGCCGGGCACTCCTTATATTATATTCTACGCACAATACTACTATATATGATTCTACGCACAATACTATGTTAGTTGGCATACAAAAATAGCGCGATTAGACCAACGAGATTAACATATTTTGCCAAAGAACCGGTTACTGTGACCGAGACAGATTAGTGTAGTCAAAAATTTGTTATTTGCATATTGCATAATATCATCATACACCAAAACACATTCTCTGCTTGATGTAGGACTCTGCCAGGGATCATCTCATCCAGTAGACTCTCAACTTCAACCAAATTATCGGTCCATCTTGTGGGAGGCGCACCCACTGTTTGCGACCCTGTTTCTGGCCGCCATTCCATTCATATCGCATATTTACTTACATATTATGATTCTATCTATATGTCTATCGTAATGTACTTATTGCTATGAGTGCTAAAAATATCAAACCGATAAATAGGTTTTTTCTAAATAAAAAACCTTCGTTATACTAATATCACGTCTAGCCAAATCACTAAGGGGGCGTTCATTAATTACGTGATGTGGTTTTAAGATTATTTGACCCTCCATCCCTAATGGTGAGTTGTCGTGAGATTGACCTCGACATCTAACCCCACGTGAGATCTTTCAAAATTTGTATTTTGACTATAAATGTGTTGGATTTATTGTGCTGCTTTGCGGCATTAGGTTAAAATACTGATAGAAGTTTAAACTGCGCGCTATAAGTTTTTAACCAATAATCGAGGGCTACATTTTCATATATATCAATCTATAAATATAATAAAAATGTAACTGATCGCTGTCTGTACATGGAAGATATTTAAGAAAAACTTCCGTTTGTGCGTTTGTTACCGCTTATCTCAGAAACGGCTTAACCGATTTGCATGCGGTTTTCACTAATATATTGTGGTAAGCTTCACTTAACATTTAGTGTTTGTTTTATCTCAATGGGTTTATAAATATAAAAGTTATATCAATTTAACTGTGCTACGGCCATACTGTCGACTCCACATACGCGGAAGAAGGGCAGAGAGATGATGATGAGGTTACGGCAGTAGTAAGTAGGTAATATCATTTCCTTTAAGTAAAATTAGCGGGTGAAACCGCGGGGCACAGCTAGTACTAAATAAAAATTGTGTCACACTTCGTCAAATATAAGTCTAGAAATATGTTTTACCTTAAATTAACCTGATTTTCTTACATATATACACAAATTTTTGCCCAAAAAAAATACGTCATATTTTTCGAATTTTCTGCTTAACCCCCTACCCCCTTAATCCCCTCACGTAAGTAATGGACGCCCCTTTATTGACAGGACAACATCTTGCTGGCTTCTGTTCCTTACTACAAGTAATTCTTAAACATTACACCTGCCGTATCTCCCTATACTTGACAGAGTCACCTAGAATCTAAAACAAACTTTGAAGTGTGAGTTATCGTGTGTTAAGAAATAAATAAAACAATTGAAATTACTTTTATATGAATGCATTGTTAGGAAACATCATACATTTTATTTCATGGCTTATCATGTTTATTAGTATACCTTGATTTACAGCAAGTTGTGATTTTGGTAAACAAAGGTTTTTAAGTTAAAATTTGTAAATTCCAAAATATTTTCTAAAAACGACTTTTTCTCATATTACCTTAGAAGATTAGTGAAGTATCTCACGATTTCTACAAAATTGCAACATTTCGGATGAAAATATAATGGCCGTTTATGGTAAATGACGTTTATTTGTTTACAACAACCAAGTATGTATGTTCCCTATAGACTCCGAAACGGTTGTACCGATTGCGATGAAATTTTCAGCTTGGCCTAGCGGATGAGCCTGTGAAGTTTGGTAGCGATCTGATTAACATAATAAGTACTACACGGCCGACACTGGGGCGGATCACTAGTCATATTATAAAGAGAAAATATTTGTTTGTTCTGAATAATCTTAAAAAAGTCGTAATTTTTAATTCTAAAAATTGTTTATTCTAGCCTTCACAGGCTATATTTTTTTTATTTGTTAATGTCTCAACCTGAGCGACGCCGGGTCGGATTTCTAGTCTTCTCTAAGGAAATGTTAAGCGCCCTCTGCCTTTCTATACGTAACAATAATTTAAAATATTTCCAGCTTTACGAATACAACGACCTAGCGGACAAGGGTCGGATGGAGGAGAAGAGTTGGAGACACGCTCAGTCCTTGAGAAAGGTGTCGTGGGAGCTCAAGGAGCAGGTCATCACTGAGAAGGAGGCGATGGTACAGCTGCACGGCTCCATGCACCAGAACAGTAGTAAAGACATCATTGATTTGAAGGTAAATCTTTATCAATGTTATCACAGTAATATCTTTATTTATTTCAGTAAAACACTAGGCACTGGCGGCACTTTAATTATTTGTAGTTTCTTCCTAATTAATATTTATGTGTTTTTCTTGACAATCAGAAGCGCTTACATTTAACGTCAGTGTTTCCAGACTTAATACAAGTGATGTTACATTCTTCCCCTTTCCAAAAAAACGAACCTGTAGAATATCTATAGAGCTGTTACAACACATGGTCGATTTTTTTGACGCAGCTGGACTTTCTCCCTTACAAAGACTACGCCTCGGAACTGCCTCATCTGATTCACACAGCCAACTCTACTCTAGTGGATATCAGCTTGGTGAACTTGACCACCTCCCGGCGGTTCAACTCGTCCCGGTTCGCGCTGCACCTGGTCCTCGTCAGCACCGACCCTGCGACCGATACCATGCATAACGTCATAAGGAAAAGCTTGGATGATGAGCATACGCCTGGAGTTTTTGAGGTTTGTACCACGTACTTGTGTTAGGTCAAGTTAAAATCGATATATATGATTGGCATGCTTGGCAAGGAAGACTTTAACTGTGGTAGCCCATAACAACAACATCTCTTGCTCAAACGGGCTGGCTCGACCGGTGAAATACCAAGTAAAAGTGTTTTGCGTTTCGTCTGTTGAGTGAGGTGCCGTCGGCCCAGATCTAGTCCCCTGGATTTGACGGGCGAGGGTATGAACGGGAAAAGGAAATATCCTTTTTCCTGTCTGTTCTCTCCTCTATCCATTGAAGGTGGGCATCTGTAACTCATTAGGTTGCAGGTGCCTATGGGTAGCATTCTTCTTCTGTCAAAAAACTAAACCGCAACTAAAGAGTTATGGATCCATGAGCAGCTTTTTGGAAGGACGTGAATAAGGAAAGGAGGGGAGATGAGGTCTGCGACACTTTACGAAATAGAAACGCGTAAGAATAACCTTTACTTCACGTCTATATTCTGAAAGGCACTTGCCTACTCTAATCGACTTATTCGTGAAACAGCTATACAACTATTAAAATCCTTGTTATTTATACAGTTGTTGGATTTGATAACATAATCAATTGTACAGATAATCGAAATAAAGACGCCCGCGTCGTACTCCGCGGACGTCGGCGGGTTCCTGCAGTTCCGGCCGGTGGGCTACACGCAGCGCGGCCGCAACGTCGCCAGCTCCACCATCGCGCACGTCTCGGACTTCAACAGGTACGTAGAGAACGGAGGTCTTGGCCTACAAGCAGTGCTGCTGCAGTGCACGCAAAGCTCTCGTGATTATATCGTCAGTTTATTCAGCTTATTATTTAATATACCTTATTATCTACAGAACATCATTACCAGAGGGCAGCACATTGAAGACATTCTATCGGGGTTGCGATGAGGACAATCTCCTGGTGCAGGAGATGGTCGTATGCTTTGGGGAGCCAGGGGACGGTTTCTACAAGCGGTACAACTACACTGCATGGTAAATATCAAGATTTTTTTGTAAATTGGTTGTAGTAATAAGTAATAATTTTAACATAAAAGATAAAAAAAAAACTTTGTTTACAAAAATTCCATCTTGGTGCGGAACAAACTATAGTTTCAGGATTCTAGACCTAGTATATGCGAGTGTGTTGATATTTAAGTCAGGTTCCTGTCTTAGGTCGTACACTATTGGTTACGGTGCACCACCCATGGAGAGTTTTTCCCTGTTCGTGGTGCTGATCATATCCGTGGGCCTGGGCGTGCCGGTGCTGCTCGCGCTGTCGGGCGTGGTGTACGTGCTGCTGCGTAAGTACCGCCAGCAGAACGCGCCAACACGGCTCACCAACGAGGACTGACGCTACAGGTACAGGTTGATTGTAACCGAGGGAATATAAACCAAAAGTATATGGATTACATTTAGATATCATAACCTGATAAGTCTCGAAATTGTTAATTTATTTTAAGCTTGTAGCGCAGATTACCTTTTCGACCTTAAGTAGGATGAAAGATAGTAAAGCTGGCTTTCCACTATTGGATAAAATATATTATATTCCAAGATATAAATTATATTCCGCGATTCTCTCTTACACTGTTACATATTTTGACTAGTATCTGTTCACCATTGGTTCGTATAATTGAGGGGGCACGGAAGGTGTGCGGGGAAAAAATAGGCAAAATATTTAGTTTAAAAATATCGCTCGGTCGGTCGAGAAAATATAGCTTGTGATGCATGAAAAGCATAAATTATGAAGTCAATAAAAAGAATTTGGGGCACTGACTTCAATTAAATCTTCATTTTCAACCCTAACAACGCAAAAGTGGGTAAAGTAAGTAATAGTCAACATAGTTGAGTACCCACTTATATAGTCAATGTCACGGAATGAGACAAACGCATACATTAGAGCGAGAGAGGAGACAGAGAAGGCGGCATGTACATTTGCGTTTCAGCTATTATGTAAAAATTTACTGCTAATTTTAGTGAAACTAAGAACTTTGGTACACATTACAGTAACAAAAGTAGCTAAAATATTAAATGAATAGAAACTCATTTATATTATATTTATAGACCAACTAACAAATCTCAATGTTACTGTAAATATAAATGTATATAAACATCACTAACAAACTAAATTAAAATAATCAATGCATTTCCGTGATAATTCCATATTGAATAGGTGGTTAATGTTTTAAGAAACCCAAAAAGTTTTATATCTTATCATGACATTTTTTTAATTAAATTATAATTTAAGAAACTGTGTATTTAACAAGCGTTTGTGATCTGGTATTACGTCATCTGTCAACAATGCAATTTTTCACTTTTCGTACAATCTATTTGTAATGTTACCATTTCAAAATAATTCATATATAATCTGTGTAAAGATGTGACGGGTGAAATTATAATAAGCGTTTTTTTATTGTTTTGAAAGTGTTTTTTCGTGTCCAATTTTTTTTTCTCTACAACCAAACGGCCCCATATAACCTAATATTTATGTTAGAGTTCAATTTATGTTTTCTGTTACTTGACTTGTAAAACAATATAAGTAGATTAATTAAAAATAAGTAAGTTTTTTGCATCTGACAAATATTCTCAAAGATAAATTAATAAAAATAATTAAATGAGAACGGAAATGTTTTTAAAATAAAAAATTATTTGGCTATGATTGTATCCAAAAATACAAATATTATAACATGTTGACTATGTAAATAAAAATATTAAAATTTATATGAAGCTTAGTTGATACTCTTAAATAAGGTTTTAATGTAATCGTTAATGGTTTGTTCACTTCACAATTTTCTGTCAGTGTATAATATCGCTAGTGAGATTATATACTAAGGAGGTTTGCAATTATATGTTGACATATATAACAGTCACATACTTTTAAAATTTCAGAATTAAACATTTTATCATCCACATTTCAATAAATCATCTTGTATTAGATAAAATTCATAAAAAAACATACTTAAAGTAGTTTATAGTTGCCGAGCATCGGGTAAATTGAAAGCCATCAGTTATGTGTACAGAGCATAGACTTAATTAGCAAAAAAAAAATATTTAAAATATTTATCAAGTCTTGGAATTGGTTCTAAAAATGTTTTTCCTTTGTAAATATTAACGTTTACGTTGCTGACATATCGCGTCTGAATTATTCATTGAGCCTTTCTTTTAACCTTAACTTCATACAAATATTCTTTTTTCTCTTTTATTTATTAATTGTTCTACTCGGCCTTCCTCTCTTTCTTTCACAACATATTTTTCATGTATGTTTTGACCAAGTTGGTATATTTTTTGTCTGTATTGTAATATTTTAGATCAATTTGTAAATAATATTTTTATAAGTTATTGTTTTATTTTAGTTTTGTAACTATTTAGACGTTTATGTCTGATGTGATATTGATTTGAATTTCCTATGTACCTAATGTTTATGAAAAATATTTAATAAAAAAAAAAACATTTTCTCTTCGTAGTTGTTTAACTTATTTACATTTTCCTATTAAAATAATTTTCTATCTTTTCATCACCCATCTCAGAGATATTCTTTTTTCGTGTAAACATTTACAATGCCAAATTTATATAATTTTTTCGGGCATTTGAATTGACTACTTTTCCGCCAATGTACACAAAGGCCCGTGGTAGGGTACACAAACTGTACCTTGACACATATAGCAATGGCTTCCACTCCGTATTGAAATGCATTACTGCGCAGTACAATTCACAATTAACCTATGATAGCCTTACGTCTCGCCTTTAGGTTATCATTACAGGAATTACGCGTATCAATAATTTTACAATGTTTACAAACATCAACAAAATATAAAAAATAATTATTAGTTCTACTTTGATGAAAAACGCTATTCGCTACTTATTGATGTTGGTTGATGATGAGGTTAAGTCTGTAAAATGACAACGACAGACATTTTTCAATAGATTTTTAATAAGCAAGCGGCGTCAGGGGGTGGGGGCAAGTATCAAGCTACGAATTACATTGGGAGCCTTTTTTAGAGGAGTGTGGTTTAGGTTAGGTTAGAAGTTTAGGACTCCGATTCGAATCTTCGTTCATTGTGAGAACGGAGGATTGGAACATGTTGCCAGGGTCGGTGTTTCCTTACAATTATGACGTGGGAACATTCAATAGAAGCTAGTTTATTAATTATTAAAAAAAACGCGGCCAAGTGCGAGTCGCGCACAAAGGGTTCCGTTAAGCCCCAGGAGGCCCACTTAAATATTTTTATTGTTTACAGTGAGCCCCAAATATTTTTATTGTTTTTTAGTATTTGTTGTTAAGCAATTACAGAAATACATCACCTGTAAAAATTTCAACTGTAACTACCACGATTCATGAGATACAGCCTGGTGACAGACAGACGTAAGGACAGGTAAGTCTTAGTAATAGGATCCCGTTTTACCCTTTGGGTATGGAAGGGGATGGAAGAGTCTACGGCGACTCTCAGACAAAACGCAGAGCTTCTATTTCACGCCTGCATCTATTTATATAATAATAGATGCAGCTTTTGCTTGT
>JWHW01030850.1:37096-54872 GCA_000931545.1 Papilio glaucus | reverse complement strand
ACTCGTCGTTCAAAATCTTTAACATGCTTACCATCTCTACTAAACAGGCACCCCAAATACACGAACTCATCCACTTGTTCCACTTGTTTACCGTATGTAAATTTAGTATGCAAGTGTTTGAACCAATTGGCGTGGTCTATATAATACTTTATTTTATAACCATGCATGAAAAAATTTATGATGTATGCACTAAACATCATTGAAGTTATACTTCTTTTGGCGAAGAAGTATGTGTGGCGTGACATTGAATGATAGGATTAAAAATAGTATTATAAGGGAAAAGTGTGGTTTAAAAGTGGATGTTGTGAATAGAATTGAGAAAAGTGTGCTTCAGTGGTTCGGGCGTGTTGAAAGGATGTATGAAGAGAAAATAACGAAACAAATTTATGTAGCAAAAGTGAGTGGCGATGTTGGTATGGGACGCCCTAGAACTTATCAGATTAGTGGCTTACTAAAAAAGGGTGAGGAGGAGCACCCTTAACCAACGAGCATGTATGCATAGATGTATGAATGTAGAAATAGCGAAAGGTGTGCCAGAATCCCGCCAAATGAAATCCATGGTCTCTGCCAACGGGTTACGGGCGTGAGCGCATATTTATTTTTTATTCTTTTGGTGAATTTTTATGATGAGCGACACTTATTACTTATAGTTTTTTCTATTTAATTAGTTATCTGCTTATTGAATTGAACAAACTAACTATCGATAATTTCTACCTATGACATTGGCTTTGCCAACAAACTTACCTCCCTAGCGGCACACTTCCAGGGCTCCTCGTCCTCATTGACCTTGCCCTTGGGAAAACCCCAGGAGGCTTTAGTCCAGTATGACTGCACCAGCAGCACGTGCGTCAGGTCCGTGTCCAGAATGATAGCGCCGTACGTCGGTACCGTCTGCTTGTACTCGCGCCAGTTGTCCAGGACTGCATCCAGGCTGCTGACATGCTCTCGCAATTGTGGCACATGCTATAAGTTTAAACAGGGATGTTCTTTTTAACTCAAGAATTTGTATTATAACAATTATGTATGGAAGGAAAGGATAAGAATCTTTATCAATGGCATTTAAAATAGATTCATAATAAAAGGGAAAGAATAATGTAGCTTTATTTGTGAAATTTATTATGAGTATTAAAAACCGATAACTGTACCAAAAATAAATAAATGTATCATTTATTTTCAATACTATATGATATAAATTCAGCTTGATGTTAAATATAACATATGGTACCTTTCTTAATTATTTCAGCAGTGAAAGAGCCATGCTATAGGCATTGCATAAAACAAGCTGGTTGACCACAGAAGTTTATTAACCTCACAATGTAGGTAGGTACAGTCAGGCCGTTCTCAGTATTCTACTTACAGGAAAATTGTCTTGTTACTTGAAACAAGACAAACTCCACCCCTTCTTAAAGCAATTAGGCAGCAGTGATTTGTACAAATGACGGGATAATAGTTAAAAGTAATCAGTGGGGTACTGCTTTGCATCTCTTGTTTTTTTTACCACTCTCTTTGTTTTCTGATATTAAGTTTTAAAACCTCTGGTATTTTTTTTTTTGGAAGGTGGTATACGAGCAAGCGGATCACCTAATCGACCGAGGAAAGGGTGGGAAGGGGAAGAGGACTGAAATTAGGTCTCCGGCACTCTCACTTATCGGACGAAACGCAGAATAATTCTACTTCACACCTATTTTCTGTGAGGTCGTGGTATTTCACCGGTGACCGACCCATATGTGCAACAAATGTTGTTGCGGACTCTACCACTGTTGTACTACCTCTGGTATACAGATGTAATTCATTATTTCTGAGTACTCTACTACTTTTACAACATTGACCAACCTTTTTTTTATGCAAATACATTTAAAAGCTGCATCCTGTTGGTTATTTTTCCACATTGACATCTCAAGGCATACAAAACGTTCAAACGGGTGTCTCTTATAAGGTGCATAACGCCAATGGGCCCCAAAGTACCAGTGCCACAATTTGTTTACTTTCTTTTCACTTGCCTACCCCCATTACTTAGAGCATACCTGAAAAATATGTGCAGCAAACTCCCTGATACCACATGGGTTGAGTCGTTTAGATTCATCTGTACAATAATAGTCGAGGTAGAACCAATGTGCTAGTTCTATTTGGAAGCAAATCCTGACCAAGTTGCCCCTGTCCTCGGGTGGCAAGTTAATTATGAAACGGCTGAAAAAAGTTTAAATCAGGTCTTTTAGCAAGGATAGACAAAGAGATTATAATCATTAAATTGAGCTCTAATAGGTTTTAATTCTAAAGGTGGACCAAACTAAGCGCAGTTTACAACATTTTCTTAAAATTTGTTGGGTAGTTTCAGGTTTGTTGCAAACCAAACTAGTGACAATGTAATTTAATATATCAAGAAAACACCTTAAACTGATGTAAAGCATCATAACCACAACTTTGCGTTGTAGACACTTAAGTGTCTCTTATGGCAGGCACAGGACTTATAAAATACCAAGGTGATTTGTAATAGATATATCCCATAATTTTAATAATAAAATGTTAAACATATATTATTTTGCAAAATACCCAACATTACCCAAAGTGGTTCAAGTATCAATCCGGTTATAAAGTCTGTAAGGTTTTTTGTACCTCTTTTTAAGGCCTGAACACTTTCTTTTAAGCCCCAATTATATTTTATAACGCAATTTAGTATAATGCTCAATCAGAGATCTTTCCCGAGGAGGCGTCAGGCAGGCGGCCAGCCGAAAACTGTATAAAAATCTGTACAAAATGGACTACAGACATACTGTGTCGACGAAAATTATCATAATATATCATAATTGGGAAAAGGGGAGGACGATGATGCCCTTCAATCACACTTTGGTCTTTACTTTTGTAAAACGCATTCAACAAAAGGTCAATGTAACTGCAATTACAAATATTCACCACCAAAATACAAACCTGCATAAATCGTCAAGAATATCTGTGGGTATGGAATGTTTGATCTGGTGAGTATTTCCTGTTGATCCCATCCTTCTTAATTAGTTAAAAAGAATTCTTGAAATCTAAATACTATACCAATGCTATGAATGTAACTTTTCATAAAATATAAACTTATTTTTTTATTATTTATGCAATGAGACCGAACCGATTACAAAAAATGACAAAAAACGTAATAAATTATTCTTCGTAAATATAACCGTTGGTTATACTGTCGAAAACATTCACACATATTGTCGTCTCAGTTTTTTTTTCACGGAAAGATAGTGATAGAAAGAGAAGAGAAACCTTGTATCGCGACAATTCGAATTCTAATTCCAAGGAGTATATACAGCAGTATAGAACATAACACTCTCACGAGTATAGACTATAAAAAATGGAAATGTTGTCATGGTTCCCTAATAAAGATAATATAAAATAAATACAAAATATTGCTCAAAATAAATCAAGTAAAAAAATTGAAAAAATAAATATGTAAGAATAATACTCCAGTTTTTTTTAAAAAATAACTCATTTGTGCTATCCGCATCCAATTAAAATCTGCAATTGGAAAGGGATTAGAATTTCGGATATCACCATAGATAAGACATGATAAGTAGTGATCATCACCTTCACCAAATAAAGATAGTCTACTCTATTACATTCTATCACCCCCTCTAGCTTAAAGCCTCGTTACCAGGCCATAAAATCTTCTTTAAAAAAACCTTCCTTACAAGTTACAACATGTCATCTGTCAAGTTAGTAAATCAATTCAAGTTCAAGTAATCGATGTTACGAATTTGTAAATATTGTAATACATTTCTAAAATAAAAAATAAGAAAATATGGATATAACTCCACTTTTTAAAGCTTGTATAAAAACAGTTAGGACCCGCAATAAAGCATTCGGTATTCAAAGTCCTAGTAGTGACGATAAGCAACGTTTACATAGAATAAAACCGAAAAGCGAATTTACTTTAACTGCTAAAGATATCACTTGCCAAATTACACGCTTAAGAGATTTTTTGTTGGAACACAGAGCGAGATATTTGAGCTTCTTCAACAATGAAACCGGAGACGAGATGAGCGAGGCAGAGAGAGATCAGATCGACACTGGAGCTCAAAGGATCATTAACACATGTTCGCACTTGCTGAAGGAATTTAGAAATGACAACCGAAAGGTGGCTGTCTCTCAGCAAATGAGAGAGTTTATGGATGCTGTAATAGACCTAATTGACATCTACTTGAAAGCAGTTTGCAAAATCCACAGCGAACTTAAAGCTCTAAGGGTTAAAAGAGCTCTTGATATTCGCAAATTATCACGTCTCGAACCTCCGACAACTAAGTCCTCAGTTCGGAACCGTTTCAATCGCAACAAAAATGAAGAAATTGATGAGGACAAAGTTTTCAACAGTATAGAGCCTGATGAGGCAGATTTAGTAAAGACTAAAATGGATCTGTCGGAAAGCGAAATGGCAATCATGTCTGATGAAGGTGAATTAGACTCTGAAGAGCTACAGATGTTTGAATCTGAAAATGTTCAGCTATTAAATGAACTGAACAGCATGACCGAGGAGGTGAAGCAGATTGAGAGTAAAGTGCTGCACATTGCAGAATTACAAGAAATATTCACTGAAAAGGTAATTATACTATTTTAAACCTAGGTTTAATGTTAATAAGTAAAGTCTTGCTATCATCAAATCCAAGTGTGTCTTATCTGACTATGTATAAATATTGTTGCTATAATTTTTAACCCACTTAAAGAATAAGGAAGAACCAAAGTTTATACGGTAATGTAAATCAAATTTATTAAATTAATGTGCTCACCAATTTGCTACAGAATTTAGCAGTGAATGCTTCTCTCATATTTTATGATGATCAATGTATTTATGTTTTTTAATTATTATTTGTGTATCTTAATATTAAACTTTAATGTATAAAGCATGGCAATAGAACTGCCTACTTGTTATTAAAATTTACCTTGTGTCCGTTTCTACTTTGGTCCATTAATCATACTATAGATCATATGATATGGCATGGATGGCAAAAAACAAAAAGTTATTTCTTGATTTCGATGGGATATCTGGTCAATTAAATTTTTATATATATCTGGTCATTCAATTATTAATCAGAAAATAATATATTAGGATACATAGTACAATATTATGTTTAATTCATCCAAAAAAAAATTATATTTGATATTGTACCAATATAGAATAAAATAGGCACCCTTGTGGAGAAATAAATGAAGTACCAGGGTATTTTTTTTTATTTCAGGTTCTTCAACAAGAGCAGGACATTGACAGGATATCCAATACAGTTGTGGGAGCAACGGAAAATGTGAAAGATGCCAATGAACAAATCAAACAAGCCATCCAAAGAAATGCCGGACTACGTGTTTACATTCTTTTCTTCTTACTAGTCATGTCTTTCACACTTCTGTTCTTAGATTGGTACAATGACTAAAGTATTTAGCAACAATAATTTACTAGCTTTATTATTTAAATAAAATGTGTATTTCTGCTATTTAAACCTATTATAATATTACAAACATTTTAAATTGAAATATAATTTTTGTATTTATTCATTTATCATAATGATCACCTTACACATGACATATTTTGACGGACTGAAATATTATGTCTACATTATGGAGTTATGCATCATAAGAATACTGTGTTCCATATTATCAATCCTAGCCAAATTTATGTTATCCCATGCTTGTTGTCCCCCTTTTCCTATAAAATTACAGCATTCACCAGTTGTGGTGAATCGCAAATACTATTGACAATAAATTCAAAATTAATTATTGAATAATGATAATTTGCCCACTTATCTGGAGTCGGCTCAGTATGACACACTGTATGGGTTTTGGCTATAGTTTTTACGGCCAACAACCGCAGGAATATTTATTTACATTTAGATTAAAATAGTAATGATATAAAAATATAAATATTGCAATTAAATTATTTGAAATTTAATTCAACAGATTTTCATGGCACATTTTCAGCACTATCAAACAAATGTTTGTTGTTAAGGAGACATACATGTTGTCAAAATCTAGCCTAAGCCTGTACGGTATAGGCCATGGTCATACTGTGCGAACTCCACATCAAAGAGGACAGGAAAAAATATATTTAGTTCTATACAACATATTATTCTATTGAATCAAATATCAATAGAATAATAATATTAATTTATATTGCAATTAAATTTATTTGAAATTGTGTTTATGGAATGTCTAATCATAGTTTGTCTCGTTACTTGTTAAACTGTTTAATGAGCTGCTCGGTGCTAAAAGACTTGGGTCGCTCGATGGGGAAGCCGAGAGCCCTAGACCATATAAGTTGCGCCAACACGCCCAGAGCGCGGGAAACGCCGAACATAACGGTGTAGTAGTTCATCTCATTCAGACCATAATACTGTAAGAGCACACCAGAGTGTGAGTCAACATTGGGCCAAGGGTTCTTGACCTTGCCGAGCTCGGTGAGAATCGGTGGTACCACTTTGTACACAGCGGCTACCAGTTTGAAGAGTGGATTGTTAGGGAGATGCTTCAGGGCGAACTCACGCTGGCAAATGTATCTGGGGTCGGTCTTTCTGAGTACAGCGTGTCCGTATCCAGGGACAACTTGTCCAGACTTGAGTGTCTTCCAGATGAACTCTTTGAGTTGCCCCTCGGTGAAGTTATCCCCAACTTGGTTATGGAGCTTCTGTAACCATATAAGCACTTCTTGGTTAGCCAATCCGTGGAGGGGTCCAGCGAGACCATTAAGTCCAGCGGCGAAGGATAGGTAAGGGTCGCTTAGCGCAGATCCTACCAAGTGCGTAGTGTGTGCTGACACATTCCCTCCCTCGTGATCACTATGAATAGTGAGGTAGAGCCTCATCAATTCGCTGAACTGCGGGTCATCGAAGCCAAGCATGATGCAGTAGTTTGCTGACCAGTCCTTGTTGTCGTCAATGGCGCTGATGCCGTTACGGTCGTGGTACGTGTTTCGGTAGATGGTCGCTGCGATGACGGGCAGCTTCGCGATCAGATTCATCGAATCTTCATACACATACTCCCAATACTTGGATTTATGTACACCCTCAGAGTAAGCCTTTGCGAAGGAGGACTCGCTGTTGAGGGCTGTCACTGCAGCAGAGAACTGTGTCATGGGATGTAACTTGCTGGGCATGTTGTTCAACATAGTGACCACATGGGCGGGCAGCTCAGCCCTGCGTGCCCATTCCTTGGAGATTGCGTTGACTTGTTCTTCGGTGGGTATATCTCCAGTGACGAGGAGCCAGAATAGACCCTCGGGGAGTGGTTCCTCTCCACCTTTCGCCTTGGGCAGCTTCTGTTGGCACTCTGGGATTGACATTCCTCTAAATCTAATGCCCTCGACAGGATCGAGGACAGAAGTTTCCCAAACCAGACCCTTGATACCGCGCATGCCACCATACATCATATCAACAGTGACCTCTCCAACTTTGCTAGAGCCATGCTGTTTTCGGAATTCACGGATTTTCTCCTGTTCTTTTGGTATTTTCTCTCGTAGTACATTCTTTAAATTGGTTTGCTTTGCACTCAAGTTCCTAAGCAGGTTAGTTGCCGCTGGATATATTTTCATTGCATTCGACTTTGTACTGATCCTGAGTGTCAATGTTCACAATTACGAACTAATTATTAACAATCATGACTTTTCAATGACATGTACACTGACATAAGAGTAACAATAATGAAATAACCATACCGCCTACCCCCCAGCATACATTGTAATAATATAAAATAACCGTCAAATCACCTGTTTTGAATTAAAAGCGCCATTCATCAGGATAAAACAATTTATATTTTATTCCATGCGAATAAGGTTGACAATTGCTCACAGATTTTAAAGCATTCATCACAGGTATGTTGGTGTTGTTTGGTACAGAATTGTCAATGTCAAATCGCAGATGCGAGTGCAACTGGCACTGAAAAATCTAAAATCAATAAAGTTGTTATCCCGATTCTATTGATTACAAATTACAATCGAGTTTCCAGAACCTAGTCGGCAATGGCAGTTGCCGTGCCGTCGAACTGTACAGA
Source organism: Papilio glaucus (assembly GCA_000931545.1). NCBI lineage: Eukaryota > Metazoa > Arthropoda > Insecta > Lepidoptera > Papilionidae > Papilio > Papilio glaucus. Next base: position 46,856 of record JWHW01030850.1, on the reverse strand, counting down.
ACAACGAGCATGTAAATGAAGTTTTGTTTATTTGCTCATCCTATTGTATTTACAAACAACTAAATGTCAAGAAAAGCTCTAACCAAAATCATATCTTCAGTAGAAAAATTTATTTCTCCGAAATTATTCAAGAGTCAAGATTGCTGCCTGTTTTATTCTGATTTTAGGAACATGGTTGATGTAACCATGGCCTTATCCGAAATGGGATACGCTTTTAATGCCGGTAAGTATATAATACATAAACAATCAATAGAAAAGTGTTGTTGTTAAGGATTATTAAAATAAAAAAAATCAATATAATATCATCTTAAAGATATATCTTTTATTTCTCTCATCTATTAATAATTTTACTGATAATTTACCTGTAGATCTGTAACAGGCAATAATTAAGCATAACAATGTATGTACATAGCCATTTATATTAGGCAAGTCAAGATGGGATAGAACTTATGATTTCCATTTATTATGACAATAAACTATTTGTCCTTTGCCAGAGTGCTTACAATACATAGTGTTCTGCTTTCTATACAAAGCCAGCTTTTCTGGTTGACCTGGAAGCTAGATCCCCTACATCCCTTCTTTCCATGTGCTGTTAACACCAACTGCTATCATTAGCTTTATAGATATTGTGGGCACTGTTTCACATTATCTTACTATCCTAGAAACCTAGAAACTTCTGTTCTTCGTCATAATGATGCATTCCTGATAGATATCATGTGTAAGTTTCTTCATCTTGTGGTATTAAATATTATTTATGAATCAATTAAATGTTATATGTAAAGAACAGTTTTTTTAAGCTAATTATGTTCTAATCTTAATTAATCATGTAGGTCCATAATTTATTGTTTATTAGTTCTGAAACAACCTTTATGAACTTCAAGTATCAGTATATATTTCTTAAACTACAATCATCCATATTTTTTTGTTACACAGATGGGCAATTGAGGAAGCTTGGAAAGTATAATATGTTAAGTTCAGAACCTTTCCAGTATGATATAAGCACCGAGCCTGAGGAATGCCAAGCTCATTATGAAAAACTTGGAGCTGTTGTCACTAATTATGTGTACCAGCTACTTGAGTCAAAAGAGAATATGATCCGCTTACCGGTGCCAAAGGATTCAACTCCGGATGATGGAACCTTTGTTTACGTCTCAAGGGACTATAACTTGAGAGATGTTTTGTTGGTTCTAATTCAAGGTTCGGGTGCAGTTAGAGCTGGACAATGGTCTAGGGCGTATGTATATAGTTTTGCAATATGTAGAGTAAATAATAAAACTCAGGGTTGCCAGATGAGGTCAAGCAAGGGCCATGACCAATCTTTGTGGGGTACATGGGGAAGACCTACATACAGCAGTGGATATTTGTTGGCTGTTAAAAAAACTTTTATAAATTCAATTTTTCTCACAATTTAGTAAAATTTTGATTATCATATGTCTTTGACAAAAACTATTTATACTATAAAATATTTCTGCATAATCTATAATTACTATATGCATGTTTATAGAATATCTTATAACATATATAGTAATTTATATATTAAGTACCTTACTGTTGGATGCGGGTCTTGTGTTCATGGAAAACATGATGGTCCATAGGTTTAGCCCTTTACATTTGGATCATAAATTTATGGTTGTGAAACAGTGATTTCTGTATCAAAACAAGAAAGCTAACTCTAAACTAGATATATGAAATTATTTTTTATTTATTTTTTTTACAGTTTGATCATCAATGAAAATTTGGATGTTGGAACACAGATTCCATATGTTAAAAAAGCGATAGCTAAAGGTTATGGCGTAATAATTTTGAACCCCAATGACAATTGTCGCGGGGAGAATCAAAAGATACCATGCAGTAGTACAGGAGAAGAGCATGCTAGGTATGTGTGGAGTAACTATATAAGAGATGCCAAAGCTTCGAAGATCTTGATTGTGGCACACAGCTATGGAGGGGTTATCACTGTAACCCTGGCTGATCAGTTTAAGGAGGACTTTGAACAACGAGTGAAATGTATTGCCATGACTGATTCTGTACATGGGTACAGTGAGTTTAAAGTCACTGATTATCTCAAAAAGGTATACTAAAAATGGAAATTATGGTTCACATGTGGTACAAATGTATCATATTTAATTTATATTTTTTGATTTAAGATTTCCAAGAATTGGATATCATGCTCTGCTCCACTAGATACACCAATGAAAACGCCAGACTTTGATGTAACTAGAGTGTCGGCAGGTAAGTTTTCTAAAGTCACATTATGAAATTAAAAGTTCTGTTTACTCAATGGTAACAAACTTATCACCTTTTTAGACCTTAAGTAATTTCTTGTTATTTCTGCAGGATTCTTGGAATATTTAAAGGTCTAAAGTAGGGGTTGAAGGTTGAAAGTTTGTATAAAGAAATATAATATGGAGTGCAGTAGATATTCATAGTTAGTGTACCTATTTTATAACAATAAAAGATCCTATGACTATTATAAATAAATATTCTAAGTCAGTACAGAATTCAGTAAGGATATGAAATTGAAATAAGATTGATTTCTTTCTTTCTAAACATAGATTATTTTATTTATATTAACACAATAACTATGCGTGATGCGTATGTGTTTTTAATTACAGGGCACCCTCGCCATGAGATGACATCAGCCAAGTGTATAGATTCAGTGTTCACCTTCTTGGAGAAGAAATTGTCATCCAACTAAATTGATCAATCAATTAGACATTACTTAAATTTGACTTTGTAAGATTGATGTTATAATGAATGTTTATATAAAATAAATAAAATATATTTCAGTGTTAAATAGATATTTATTCCATTACTTTTTCTTTCCTTTGGAATAATTTTTCATCCAATACTTAATATCCTGTTTATCAGCTCGTATGCCTAAAACTGCTGATTTGGAGTTGACATCTTTTACAGCAAAGGGTGAGAAGCCTGCTGTGTAGTCAGGATCCATAGCATTTGTTTTCTTACGTGCCAATTTTGTTGCAAATCTCTTATGTATGTGCTGATCCTCAGTAAGTATCGGATATTGGAAGTGTTGACCACCTTTTGGTGTTGGTAAGCTAAACCTTTTGCCTCTAGCAGTAAGAGGTTTACGACCGTTAATATGGATATGTTGATTGCCTTCATCATCAACACTGACTGCAACCTTTTTCAATGTAGCATGCCCACATTTTGTACAAAACAACTTGGTCATTACACTAGTCGTTTTAAAACATGTCGTGCAACGGAAAATAAATGTACGGAGCTGTTTGATAATTCTTCCATCTATTGCTGTTACATTTAAGCCTATTTGCTTTAAAACATTCTGCATAGCAAAATCTGAAGTAATGCAAGCAACTTCCACACTCTTTTCTTCAAACTCTCCCATCTCCATATCCTTTTTCTTTTGTGCAAAATTTGATGGTGTGATCCATTCCTCACCATCACTGTCTGTTTCTTCCTCAGTTTCTGAATCTTCTTCATCATCATCAGAAACTTTAACTATTAAATTGTTTAGGTCACTGTCATCTTTCAAATCGATATTTTTTATTTGCTCAGCAATATCTTCAGCAAGTTTATCTTCAAATTCTTCACCATCATTTATATTTGCATTTATCTCTGGGTATGTTTTTTGTTGTAAGGTGTCCTTTTCTTTTCCAACATCTCCATTTTGTTCAGGATCAGAAGTCTTTCTTTCGTTAGTTTCATTAATATCTGACGATTTATTTTTTTCTTCATTTGCAATGCCTTTGTTATCTACGTTAGCACCAGCTTCTGGATGAAGATTAAAACCAGATAAACCGCTTACTTTAATAGTCTTCTGCATTGTAGGTTCAATTTTAAGATGTTCCGTACCCACCTTTTCTTTCTCGAGTTGATACGTCAGAGATATTACTTTAATATCGGTCGCGGATAAGCTCGTATAATCTCCAGTTTTCTTTGAAAATTCAGTGACAAACTTAATGTTTTCTGTGAAAACATCTTTAACATTTATATCATACGGAAGAACAACAAGTTTACGACGTTGTCTATCATTTGTAATTTCATCAATTACTTCTTGTACGGTGTAAACATTTTCAGCCAAATTTAGAAGATTCTCAGCTTTGATAAAGGCTGTGGTGTCTACAATCAAATGTTTGATCTTTTTCGACATTTCTCTACCCTATTCTATACAATAAAATATCATAAATTCTAAATTATCAAATTACTATTCGCAATAACACGTGCATAGACTGTTTTGAAAAGTCGTGACAGCGTGATGTGATTGACATTTGACATTTGTAATGATTGAAATTGAACTTGTTTATATACTCTTTGTTAATAGCTTTAAACATAATAAATAATAAAATGGCACAGACAAGAAGTCAATTTTACGATTTACTTTGACTAATAAATCATTATAAACGGAATAAACAATATGTGTTAAATAACATAGTAATAACTAGACATAGTTACAACTTGTATAACGATGTTCAGTTATTATTATATTACTATCTGTGCCCCGCGGTTTCACCCGCCCTGCAATTTTACGTAAGCGATATTACCTTCTTAATACTACCATAACCTCATCATCACCACTCTGCTCTTTTTCCACGTATGTGGGGTCGGCACGGTATGACTGTAGATTATACTGTATAGGTTTTGTTTGACTACAGTTTTTACGGCCGGCCGCCTGCATGACGCCAACCAACAAGAATCCAACCCTCCTCGTTCCCGAAATAAGTGCGTTCGCTAGGAATAACTCAATCCATAGTGTTTCAAGCTGAATATTGTCCAGCCTAAACTAAATCCTATTTATTATGATTAATTATATAGATATGAGGTAAATTTACACTGACAGACTGGCAGGTCTGGAACTGTCCTGTTTTGAACTTTATATAAACTTTAAATTATCATCATTTTAAAAATCATAATATATCTACAAAGATAAATATAAAATTGAAGTTTCTGATTGAAATATCAAAATAAAATTTCCATACTCAATACACATAATGTATACTTAAAATTTTTGTGTAGTAAATTTTCTTCGTCGCAAATCATCACTGCAACATTGCAAATAAAATCATTTCTTGAAGAAGTTGATGCACTGATGCACAAAACCACGATCTACTGATGTATGGGCCAACGAAGGTGCAATTGATTTCGGGAGTGATACAGCTACTGTGCAGATGGAAATGATCGATTTCCAAGAAAACACAAACATGCGAAAGTTTCCAGTGAAGAGTTCTGGTTAAAATTTGTGTGTGGTAAAAATATCCAGAACTACCAAAATTAGCTTTAAAACTAATTTCTTTGTTTAAAATAATAATAAAATTGGTGGTGGTACTGGTGGTGATGGTGGTGGTGATATATATGATTATGATAGTAGTAGTTATGGAGGTGGTTGTGGTGATGGCGTTGTTAGTGGTGGTTGTGGTAGTGATGATATGGTGATGGTGACGATGGCGGTCTCGGTGTCGTTGTTATTGATTAAAAAGTAAATCTTTTTAATCAACAACAACTTATGATAGATATATTTAGTTGTAGCGAGTCGAAATTCATAGGCTGCATTCAAATGTGTGGAGTAGACAACGTGAATTTAAGTGTTTAGATATTTATTGCTTGTATTATTGTGTTTATATTGTTTTTTAATTTTTAGCTTATTGTTATGTATGTACTTACATTTATATAACTATTGTAAATGATAATCAAAGTACGTATAACATCGAATTGGAATAATTTCTGTAATGGTGTCGTATGGATTAGCTTTGGAATTGGGGCGCAGGAATTGGGAGTTAGTTAGGATTGTAATTTGTAGAGATTGGTTCCCCCTTTCAATTATGATATATCTTGCCCCCCGGCGATGCTTGGTTTTTTTGTTATCATTATTTTAGTGTGCGTGAAAAGGAACGTTTTAAATAATAAACAAATACCCCCAAAATCCAGCACCTGAGATATAACAAAAAAATTATCAAAAATATTAGGTAAGCTTTGAATTGTATTGCTTTATTAAACAAAATTAGTCAGGTTAGCTTAGGCAATGTTAGCCGCACTAGCCGAGCGAGTTGCGAGCGAGCGTGGCAGCGTGCCGTGGCAGCGGCTGGAGAGTGCCAGAAGCGACTTTAGGGTGTTCTAAATACCTTGCTTGCGAGCGAATGCCCACGCTTTGTTACGCAAGAGCCGAGATTCTCCTCTTCCAGCAGCACCGGAGACGTTGCATAGCTAATTTTTGATTTCGAAATTTAAATTTACTAGGTTTAAAAATAGGAAATTAACATTATAAGGGAAAAAAGTGGCTTAAAAGTGTGGCTCGGTGGTTCGGGCATGATGAATGAAGAGAGAGTAACGAATCTATGTTGCAAAAGTTAGTGTCAGTGTGGCTAGGGGCCGCCCTAGGATAACTTATACCGATCATATTAGTGGCTTACTAAAAAAGGGCGATATACAGAGCACCCATAACCGACGAGCGTGTATGCCAGGTGTGCCAGGATCGCGCCAAATGGAAATCCATGATCTCTGCCTACCCCTCTGGGTTACGGGCGTGAGCGCATATATTTATTTATTTATTAATATCGGGTATCACTTTTTACATACACATACACATGGCACCTACTCTTTGGGGATTGATTTATGACTTAGTAGTCTTATGTCAGTTGTTGGTCAGTTGTGTCAATTCAATATCAATATCATTTAGGTTTTGTTTAGGAAATTTTTCTTTGAATAATAAATAATTCTGATTAACTTTTAGTTAACAGTTGTGTTATGAGAGATTTGGTAAGATTATGTCTATTATGAATTCAAAGAGAGGTAAAAAAAACATGGGGAATAAACATTTCCCAATAGCAGAATCAGTTAGCATAGCATTGAAAATACAGCTAGATAAATTTCTAAATGATGAAAATGAGACAGAATTGAAGTTTCCTACGTTCCTGTCGGCCCAAGAGAGAGGTTTTATTCATGAGACGGTGGCGAAATTGGGTCTAAAATCGAAATCGCGCGGGAAAGGTAGATTCAAAGTTTTTTCTATTATTATAAATTTGCTCATTATTTATAAAAACAAGAGTAATATATACATTATTTAAATTGATCCTGCGTAAATTGTTGTTTTCTGGTCTAATTAATGTGAAAATTCAATGGCTTAGTTACTGTGGGTTTCCACTAGCGTAAAATCGTGTCGCGATATAAGCTCTTCACTTTCTTTCTCTCTATCTTTTTCTCTGAAAAAAATTGATATGACAATATTTTTTATGTGAATGTTTTCGGCAGTGTAACTCACGGTTAAAAATAATTTAAAGTTTTTGTATGCAAATTGCATTATAAATGTTGTGCAACAAATTTAATGTATTATTTTTGTATCACATTTTATGAAAATTCTTTAAAATTTTTTGGAATTATGGTTTGATTTCTTTTAAGATTTGATAATAGGTTTTAAAATTCTAATGTTTTCTATCTGAAGAGTTTTATTTTAAGTGATATAAAAAACATATTGAATTTTGTAACTTTTAAAACCTTAAAGATGATCTAACTTAATAAAAAATTGACACATTTTTTCTAAATCATTGTAATTTACAGGAGTGAATCGATATTTGACCATATACAAACGTGTGGGCTCCACAATAATCCAGAATGATGCCAAGCTCATACTTGATTCCAACATGAGATGTAGTATTGTGGAGATGTTATCATCATTTCCACTGACCAACAAAGAGAGAGATGATTTAAACTCTTGCCCTGATAAGGAGAGGAACCCCCAGCTAAACCATAAGGTGCTCGGGCAGCTGAGTAATGGAGTTGCTCAGGTTTGCTACAAGTTTATTTTTATTGAAATATTCCATTCACTTTAGCCTGTATTGGCAGTTAAAAACCAATTTATATTGGATCAGTCAATTCTTTAAATAATTATTATTAAACCATTTACACATTTTTTGCTGTCATAAAAACATATCTTCTAAGACAGCGGTAAACAAGCTATTGGGTTCAAGCTATATTTCACGTTTAGATATACTTTATTGCATAAATGAGAAAAGACAATATAGAGAAAAGAAGGTACAGAAAATTGTATATATAAATTGTTATATTTCTTGAAATTCTCTCCATGGACATGGTGTAAGACTTGTACCTGGTTTCTGAAAGTCTTATCAATGGAAAAATTTGTTAGCTAGCAGTCAAATGTCTAATCAAATGTCAATAAGTTGCTAGAAGCATGATGATCGAAATTTTTTTTCTTTAAGAAACCTAAATTGATTTCACATTTTGTTGAACTTGGATAAAAAAAAATCAAATTTGGAACAGTATTGATTGAACTTTTTTTTCATTTATTTTTCTCATATTCAATCTTGCATTTTATTATTGAGTAACAAGGATTTATTTTTGTTGATTATTTGTTTATTTTTGAAATTTTGTCGCACCTTCCCACCTGTCTTGAGTTTTCAGTCTTCATGTGTTTTTTTTTACTTATGAATTCCCATCAAATTACCAGGTGCCGAGCACAACATACAATCCGGATCTGATAAAGTTCAGAGAGAAACTCCCCGTGTATGAACAGCGGCAAGAGCTCATCAATGCCATCACTCACAACCAGGTAATACTTATTAAATGATGAATGAAAATGCAAAGAAAAAACAAAATGAATTATAACAAGGCCTAATGTTAAATAATCTCTGACACCTAACCAAAACACTAAAAGAATTGCATATAAATTGCCTGTTTTTCAGGAACTACACTCTTCTTTGAGGCCCCTAAGTTGTAGTGGTTTGTATTAAAAATAATAAATAATTGAATAATATATCAATTCCAGATATTCATTTAAAAATGACCGTAGATAATATTTTATCAAATAATTATCCAGCACTTATTGGCTTATTGATATTCCATTCAAAGCAAAGCATTTGATTTCACAAACTAAAGAACTGAGTCTCAACTTCTTTCACTAGTCCCTAGCATTCTTCAGAACAGTGTTATTCCAAAATAATGCTTGGAAGTCAAGTCTGTAGAGTTAATTAACTAGGCATCCATGGAATAGTTAGCACAGGGGCGATTTTTCGCACTCCACGTCCAGCGCGTATTTTCTGTGTGGGTGGACCTTGGATCACTTCACCCAACCCAGCTCCTCGAAGAATCCCAGTAACCCTTGTTGACAGTGATCTGGGAGCGATCCTGGTAAGCTGAGATAATTGACCCTGTATCAGATACAGCAGGGGGCAGTGTAGTGTCTATATAAGACGCCTGTTCTTATTTCTCCACGCACACTGTTACCTATATTAGCTATATTTTTATAAAAATGTGTGTGCTAAAATCACCATGACATGTAAGAGCCGCAACAACTGTCCGGATGTGTTGCTTGTTCAAATGAAGTTACCTACTCCATATATGCTCCACTATATCTCTGACTGTGCCAGAGCAGGAGACATAAACATCACCTCTCTCTTATGAACATTTACAGGTGATAATAGTAGCGGGTGCTACTGGATGCGGTAAGACGACTCAGCTGCCGCAACTCGTGCTGGACTGGTGCCAGGAGCACAAGCAGCCTGCTCGCATCTACTGCACGCAGCCGAGGAGGATATCAGCAGTGTCGGTGGCAGAGAGGGTCAGTTCACTGTACTCATTTTTTATTGTGGAAGTCGACAAATAAGCAAGAGGCTCATTGTTTCGGCTGCGCCTCACTAGGTAGTACTATAGGGCACTACCTACCACTGCCTGGGACAGCTCCCAATTGGGTGACTGGTGGCACGATCGAAGGGAGGGCCTCGTATTGCACCTCGCGGCACGCTACTCGGTCCCTCGCCTTGCGCTGGTA
>JWHW01030850.1:7027-19834 GCA_000931545.1 Papilio glaucus | reverse complement strand
TAGTAAGAGGTCGGGGGAAGTAATAGGTAAGGGATATTAATAGGTAAGTAGTAGTAATAGGTAGGGGGTACAATTAGGTAGGAGGTAGTAATAGATACTGTGTCTGTGTCTTGAAGCGGGCATGATCAGAACACAGTACCAGATACAACACAAACCTGAAGTAATGATGACGGATTGAAACCGCGCGAACACCGGCCGCATCGCTATGGATGAGTCCATACAACTGAAAAAGAAATAAATTTTCTCTGAAGAATTATGTTGCAAAAAAACATTTATAAAATTTTCGCTAGTATACATAAATTCATATACTCACGAGAAGTAGAGAATCGGATTAGATACGGTGGGCGTCTTGTCATCAAAGGGCTCGATGATGATGACGAAGCCCTTGGTGTAGGTGGCGACGAGCGTCGCGAGGTGCGTCACCAGCGTGAGCGCGGCGAAGCCCGACGGGTCGGGGATTTGCAGCGCGCGCAGCAGCGACGACAACCGCGACGCACAGAAACGTAACGGCTTACGTTCTATGCACACCCGAGACGCTAGGTCTTTTAGGAAACCTGGGGATAATGCAACAAGCAAGTGAGGACCGGTACGATTCTTCCAATAGGCTAACTTACTTACTTAGAACTTTTTTGGTCCTTCGAGCCGGATATACAATCTTTACTGAATCATGAAAGGTTTACGTGAAACCTACAAGCAAACAAATGTAATTACCTGCGGGTGACTCCTGCACCACATGCTGTATCCTCAGCCTGGTCTTCAGGTACTCTATGAAGCGCTTCAGGAACCCGAGGAAATGTTCCGCGTTCCTGATATTCCCGGGCACAACCTCTGGAATGTTAAAAGCAAGTTGGCACTTCTTTTTGTTTAATTAATATTTTCTTTTTCATGAGCAATTATGTAAAACGTTGCATAAGTCAAAATACAAACCGTTGAGTACTTCATCTGGCAGTATGGGGTTGCCGAGTATTGTGTCTGTGTCCCGGGCGACCGCAGCCTCGCGCAGCCCCTCCACCAGCTGCTCGTACTCCGCCGTCAGCCGCGCGGCGTCTTGCTCTCTTATCCTAACAAATACTTGAAATTACATCGCTATCAGTCAATTCTGAACGCTTAAACCTTCAAATGGTATTTCTTAGAAAGGCACCAAGAAGTCCTCTCTATTTAACCAACAATGAGAAGGGTTTTAAACCATATACATACTGTGCCACGGTCTTCTCGAGTTGCTGCAAAGCCGCCGTGCTCTTGTCTATGGTCCGCCGCGTGAGTTTGACGCTGAGCGAGTCCACGCACACGTTGTCTATGTTGTGAGCCTCGTCGAACACCACTACTGCCTCCTTGTGCAGCTCTTTAGACACAACTTCCGCTATTTTCGGATCCAATAAGTAGTGATATGAGTAGACCACTATTTCTGCATGGATTATCTGTAAATATAGAGTTTAAGTTTTTATTTCATCGTTTTATTAAGCTGTAATATAAATACTTGTAAACTACACGGCTACGGCTGCATATACCGGGAATAAGTTTATGGTCAGAACAGAACCATTGCAGTAGGTCCAGACACAAACAATTGTGATTATAGAAATATATTTTTATTCTTACAATGTTCTCTCTCTCTCTCTTTCTCAAACTTTTTTCTATCTACCTTCTCGCTCATGTAACGAAATGTACCTAACGTGACGCATCCTTAAAACTGTACTCTGTTCTGGGTCAATTATGAAATCGCCTGAGAATTTTCACTACAGAAAATAACTTTGAAGCTTAAACAAATAAGTTTACAGCGTGGACTCACAGCAAACCTGGACAAGAAGTAAGGGCACCAGTTCCTGTCCGCGCCGTACTGCTTGAGGTCGTCCATTGTGTACACGCCGTACGGCAACATGGACTCCTTGCCCTCACGGTTGAAACCCTCGTAGAACTGGCCTGCGAGTTATAAATATAATGTTTATAAACAATTACAATTATTTTTAAAGTGATATTAGATGGGAATATAGAAAGTAGACATTTGTATCTGGAAGGTTAGGCCATAAAATAGCCATAGACTTTAAAATATAGAACTACACTAGGAAAAGAAAATTAGGCCTTCACAGCAACGACTTTATTTAGAAGTTACAGTTTATGTGCAATTCTCTTATGTTTAATTTAGGCTGAACAATAGACGTTTGAGGTTTAGAGACTAGATTGGCGGGGGAACGAACTTTGTTGCGATCAATAGGGGAGATGGGAGATCCAGCAGTGGACAGAAGAAAGAAGAAAAATGGAGGTTTACAGAATCTCCCTCATCAGACCAAAGACAGAAGTATAAAACTCTATTTTCATAACAGACTGTTAAACTAGAATTTAACAGTTTAAACTAACATACTGTTATATAGGTTTTGACTACATTTTTTTTACGGTCGGTCGCTTGCCAACACTACTCGCCCATATATTAAATATTAGATTTTCGAAATCGAAATTACTGATATTTCTTTTTAACCCTTCAAACTAAGCTTAAAAACTTGTACTGCGATATGGTTGACGATAATAGTCGAATGGCGAATTCAAACCAAGAACACTGTGTAGTCTATGGGCAGTTCCAACAGGTTAACAAAAGATATTGTAACTCACAAATAGGCACTGAGCTGTCACCGTCATGTCTCTCCCGTATGTAGCTGGCGGTCAGAGAGTGGCATTTACCATCAACCAACTTCCCCTCTCTTTCTCTTGACACCTGAAAACATATTTTTTTAATCAAGTATCAGATTTGTGTCATATGAGGATTTTGTCGTATTTATTTGAAGTTTTTGTTCCCGACATTTGAAAGTAGAGGCAATGCACAAATCTTTCAACTAATACTGGCAAGTAAATTGTTCACAAAAACTCACATCAGGATGTATACACAAGTTCTTCCTGGAGCTCAGCACAACTCCGGTAAGGTTGGGCTTCTCTCCTTGACTCTTCTCATAGTATTTTATAAGGTTCTTTAACTCTTCCAGCACCTTCTCAATCTCTGGCACAGTACGGGAGCAATATATCAGTTTTCTGTAATAATGTTGTACTATTTATAGATGTAGAATTGCAACATGTTTTAAGGGAAAAAGTGGCTATTGTTCTTAAACAGATGCTAGAAGGCATTCTATGATAGATCTTTGCCAGGAGCTTTATTTATAGAATAATTTAATAAAAATTTGATCACTGCCATGAATGAATACTCATTAACCTAGGACAATTATTCAGAGGACAATTAATATCTGAGGATACTTAGTCATTGAGGTCTTGTATTACAAAAAGGGACAACTAATTATCTTGTACTAGCAATTGACCTCTGCTTTGCATACATTCATTTCTTATTTTCTTGTTGAAAATTTTGTAACTGGAAATTTTGTATATAATGACTTGGTATTACAGGTTCATGTAAAAAAGTTGTTACCAGTCTCACTAGTAATATATGATAATAACAAAATCTCAAGAAGTTGTTATTGTTCTGTCAAGAAGATTCTTTTTTCGAGATTACTCTGTCTTTTTTTATATTCTTGAAATGTGTACAAAATTTCATGATGATCGGTTGAGTAATCAGGCATAACAAACAGACTCATTTATATTTATAGTATTAATAATAAAGATTAGAATTAAGTCTCACCTGACATGGTGTGGGTTTTGTATCATGTAAGCAACAATCAATGATAACAACGAAATAGTTTTTCCTGTTCCTGATGGCATTTCAAGCAGTCCATGTCCCTGTGATGTCATTTCATGCTTATTTATTTCAATTTGTTATTGCACAATAAATATTTTAAAATTAAAATTAGTGTATATTGGGAATAGTTAATTATATCATTCTATCATATAGGAAACTATGCCTTTTGCTTCACTTCTTGTCCCACTTTGAGTATTTAAACAAGGTATACTTAATTTTTAACATGCACTTAATGTTTTATTAGCACAAACTACATATGTAAATAGGTGCAGCACATATTTATATAGTGGAAAAGTAATTAGCAAACAGTCTAATCCATTTATGAGGCTATTTTAATTACTCATGTACATACATATACAAAGTGAAGAACAATTTTAGAGTAGATTTGTTTATTACAAAATCAAAAATGTATAGCTTCATATTTTCTTAGACGAACGACTTGTTTATTTCAATGTAAATGATACACAATGAATAAATAAGTCCATTGTTTGTAACCTATTGGAAAATCAGTCATATGAAATAGTCTTATTTATATATAATATTTTACCTTTGCATCAAGAGCTCGCTTCAATTCAAGCATATATGCATACTGCTCTGGATATATGTAATCGTAAGGGAAATATACCAGTAAACCATCCACGGTAAGCCTATAACAACAAAATATTGGTTATAATTGAACAAAATAGCGCTCATAACATAAAAGATATTAATATACTAACTTCATTTTAAATGTGTACAACTATTTATCTGCACAATTTGCAGAACTTTAACAGAAAAATTCAATTCTAATTCATAAAGTCGTCACGAGCCGCATTATTTGTAATGTTATGGTCTTTTGACATTTGGATTTTTGACGTAAGAATTGACTTAATTGATTTTTATTAATTGATTTGAAATCCTCACAGAGTAAGCAAAACCAAGCCAGTTTATTAGGGGCCGCCTCAATCGCCTTTTATATTAAGAATGTGTATAGTCGTGCCCGTGAGAATTGGCAAAAACTACCAACTCCACCACTTAGGTACTTATTATTACTTGTAAGGATGCTTTTTTCATGCATCCTTTCGAGTTGTCCGAAGCATCTTTCCCTAATTTATATATATCATATCGTCCTTCACTTACTTACGATGCTATTTCTATTCCTATGCGGGTCACGTCTAGCGTACTTCTCAAGGACCGCCTCTCAAAAGCATTAATTCCCAAAGTCTTTACCTCTGACCACCCCAGCTTTTAATAGCTATTTCGTCGTGATATCACATTTATTAACTAACCAGTATTCATAACATAATTTGGGGTTCTGTCTCATTTATCAACATAATGATATCAAATTAACGATACTAGCTTAAACAAATATGCACTTAGACGTTTAATTATTTGTTTACTGGACCTATGAACTGAAGATAACAAATCATTATTAATACATCAAAGCAGCGTTCAATCACAGTTAAAGCTTGAAGCGAGATAGTTGTAAGAAATGGTTAAAATTGCAGTTATCGGTGCTGGAGTCAACGGTGTGACATGCGCCTTGAAAATTAAGGAGAAATATTCCGACTTCGATGTAAGTACTATCGATTTATTTGGCGCCCGAAAAGTCTTTTACAAAATCTATAATGAAATGGCATTAGTATTTTCCTTCCGATACGAGTAAAAGATCCAGTTGCTCGAAAATATTATTGGAATCGCGGCTAGAAACACGCCAATTGTGTTAGGCTAGGCTATATTTTATATTTCAGATTTACAAATAAATAATGTTTAACAAATAGTACCCTTAAAAATTATTTTTCTCAATCCATTTGTAGTGAATAAAGGTCGGTGTAGAGTCGGGTTAATGAAAATAATTGATACTAAAAACCGCGGTAAATCAAAAAAACAGTAAGACAATCCCATTGTTTAAGAATACTTAGAACAGCCTAATTTGACAATACAATATTATTATTTTTAAATTTCATGGTAATTTTTTTAAATGAGGTTGTTTTACTTATATTTTTGTGATAAGCCGCGCTTTTTCAGTACCAACTTTCATTCGTGCAATTTGCATTACAATGCATTTTAAAATGCATTTAATGCAAAATGCACCAAATATAATATAAGGTGTTTGTTGGTGTTACCATACATCGGACACGCATCTTACCAATAAGTCAATTATAAAAACAATAACTTATTCAAATAGGTACCGTTCGCTCTTACGTCAGACTTTTATTCACTGTGGCATCTCTGCTTTATCAATGAATAAATAAATATATTTTACTTTGTTACGAACTTTATTTTATTATTTCTTTGTATACTTTTCTAGGTGACAATATTTTCGGAGGAGTTTACACCGAACACCACAGGTGACGGTTCAGGTGGACTTTGGTATCCGTACCTTTGCGGGAGTACGTCTCAAGAAAAGCTTACGTACGTAATAACTTAGTTGAAGGACTAAAAGTTTTAAGGGCCTCATCGACATACAAGCCTATACTGTGGTTTAAAAGAGCGAAGGTTTTCTCGCCGCTCGTTGGTGCCGATCAATGTTCGATATACCATGGTTCTATGGCATGTCGGAAAAGCTTGCCTTGCTTGGTTTTATATACCGACGACCGACCGTACTCCTAGCGCTGTCGCCAATAACTGCCTGCCGACTCAACTCACCGGGTGTGATCAACACGTGTTTGCACGAGTTTTGCTTGAGGAGCTAAGTAAAAAATAAGACAAAAATTACGAGACGCAAGCCACGCTCGTCGGTATATAAAACCGACGAGCCATAATACCGCGGCATAGGCTCGTACGTGGATCACGCCCTTAAGAGATCTGTTCGTCGTAGCGCGAAAAGGATTAGTAATATTCTAAGTATTGATTATATTATTGCTGCAAAGATCTTAGGGTAGAATATAAAAATTCTGAGATTAGACTCTCTTGTCTTGTCTTCCGTTTTCTTGTGTGACAATGTTTTTAATTTACTTATTTACTACTGTTATGTGTAAAAAATAAGCTTAATATTTATGTGTAAAACCTTGAATAAATTACAGCTTTTCTCTAATCATATTGGGAAGCTATAATTTATTCAAGGCGTTATATATATTATTTTTATTTATATATCTCACTGCCCAATTTCATATATGAATAGGAAATGGGGTATTGAGACTTATCAATTCCTTCACGACCTGTGGTATACTGGCGGCTCTCACGTATCCCTGATGCCGATGTACGAGTTGTACCGGGACAAGAGGGAGATACAGCGGCCGCGGTGGGCAGATCTGGTCTTCGGGTACAGGGAACTCGACATGAGACAGCTGGACCATCTGAGTCGGATGCATTCTGTTAACTATGCGTGAGTATTGAGATGAAATTATTTTTTTGTATTTACATTTTTTTTTAAGTTGATGTTTATTTTTAATACTCTAACTATTGCCGGCATGCGTTGTAATGCCACGAAAAGTAAAAAAAACGTGATATTAATCTGTTCACAGAGCCGGTAGAAGTTTTACAACATTCGTGATTCAGGCGCCAAAACTCTTGGAATATCTGTACAAGAGGTACAAGAACGCTAATGGGAAAGTGGTGAAAGCGAAATTATATTCTCTGTCGGACCCGTTGCTGGTCGGCTACCACGTCCTGGTGAACTGTACGGGAGTGGGAGCGAGGCAGCTCGTGCCTGACGATAGGGTGTTCCCCATACGCGGACAAATCGCCAAGGTATACGATAACTTAATATGCATTACAAATGTAGATAATACTATCAGTACGACTGTGGTCCATACTGTATAGGTTTTGGCTCAGTTTTTACGGCCGGCCGGCTGGCTTACGTCAACCCTCTTCGGGAATTATTGGTCGTACTTAAGTCTTGTTTTATCAGTGAGATCAATGACGATTCCGTTTCCGAGATAGACAAATGTCGAGAGGCTTGTTGTTGATCGGGCGCTTAGAGATCAGTCCTTAGCTGATCAGCATTCCTCTCTTCTGTGATAATAAATCCGCGCTAATTTCCATTCCTGTACAACCAGCGCCCTCTTCTGTCTTCATGGAACTCCACCAGTATCTGTTCTATTTTGTCTATCGTTATAAGATTATTTTATACTTAAACCTTTCCAGGTAAAAGCTCCGTGGCTGAACTATACCATTGTCGATGAGGACAGCGGGCACTATGTCATACCGAAGTAAGTTGATCATTATCACTTTGTTAAAGAGACTATAGGTGCTGTACAGAAAGTTAGCTTTAGTTAAGTAAGCTATGGGTTTCGTCGTATGATACAAAATTACTGGGAACGTCACAATCACTTAACACAGGGGCGGACCGTCAATTTGCCTTTACCTAAAAAAAAAAGATTTCCAATTTGTCAGTGTACAAAATACGGACAAAAAAGATCTTTAATTTGTACCCAGTCTAGAACAAACGTTTTTATTGTCGAGTAACATTTGGGTCCCTGTTCTGCAGACTAAATAGGTAGATCTGACCCTGATTTAAAATCAGGCGACCTCTTTCGCTTGCTTCACCTTATTAAACTGTATGAGGAACTTGATATCTACAAGTTTACATAACATACAAGATACAAAACAGATATTTGTATCAAATTCCCTTTTCCAGCGACGCGCTGTGCGTGTTAGGAGGAACACATCAGGAGCACGACTACAGGACGGAACTGGACCAAGACAACGCGGACTTCATAGAGAACGGCTGCCGTCAAATGATACCCGGTCTGAAGGTAACTATTTTGGTAAATGAATGGAATATGATATATATTATGAACCTACTCATAGTACGGATCGAGGTCGGCGAGGGGGGAGGGGAAGTTAACGGTAATGTTTTTGCGCACGGATAGTAATTAGTGTATATTTACAGGTTACATGCTCGGCGGGTTTGATTGTCTTACGTTATATAGCGTCGTCTTACAACAATTTAGATACTTTCACCCATTAATATTGCAGTATGCTGAATTAGTCCAGCAGTGGGCAGGCTTGCGGCCCGGCAGGGACGAGGTGCGCTTGGAGGCGGAGGAGAACGGGGGCAAAGTGTACATACATAACTACGGGCACGGTACGTCTCAAATCAGATAATATTGATTCAATTTCGGTGTTAAAATGCATGAGGTTGTTTTTATTCTCAACTCCCCTTGCAGGCGGCAGCGGTCTGACTCTGTTCTGGGGCTGCGGGGACAGCGTGGTGCAGCTGCTTGGGCAGAGCTTGTCTTCAATAAAACCATCAGATTTTAAGTCAAAACTTTAATATAAACAACAACATGTATAGTCACAATCTTAATTGACTGGGGAGTTAATACAACGTGTGCACCGCAACATGACACTCGCGCCGAATGCGACATCTTCCATTTATGTCAAGTTATTGTGCAGATGGAGTAGTCACTAAAAAAATATATTTTTAGGTTATTAAGTTTATGCTAATTATTATCCTTAGAAAACTGTACATCTTAAGTTATATTTTTGATAAGTATTTTTCCCCGTTAATTAAGATTGGAACTAATATATAAAATGTTATAAATCACAATTACAAAACATAACAATGTATATTTCTAGTTACGTTTATATAAATGATAATAATTATTCGACTACTGTAAAACATCGTGAATCATGAAGCTCAAGTTTTTATTAACACGTGGTTAGTAAAAACTTCATTTTGATAACAGTATTTTATGACATAATTAATCTATATTAATATTAAATGCGAAAGTTTGTATGTATGGATGTTTAATATTCTTTCAAGCAAAAATCGCTAAATGGATCTGGATGAAATTTGTCACAGAGGTAGATAATAGTCTGGTATATCACATAGGTTACTTTCTATCCCAAAAAAAATGAACGGTTCCCGTGGGATACATTTCTTTGTTTTTTTGGGCATATATCTCCAGATATAAAAGGCGATGTGTGTTTCCTATAAATTCCGAAACGGCTACCCGGGCGAAGTCAGGGCGGATCACTAGTTCTGTAATAAAATCACCTTATTTTCGGCTGATCAATGTTTGTTTTGACAATACATCCACTACGTTTAATTCCAATGGCTCGAGGAGGCAAACACTGCCTTGGAAAGGCATGTACTGTTTTGTAGATTGCAAAGCTAACTAACTACTAGTGGAAGAAGTCAAAGTGCTCTTGAACATGAAAGTTTTTTAAAAAAACATTGTTCAAAAGTTTTTGGTTAAGTAGTACCCATTTGGTTCGGGTCATATATTGGCCATTTATATTGATATAGTCGTTTAAAAACAAGATTCTTTTATTTATTATATAATATACGGAATTTGTGGACTTATTAAGGACCCGTGACAATATATTTTTCATATGCCGTCCACATAGTAAAAGATAAATATATAATATACTTAATTAGCGCTTTATGTGTTTTTGGAACAACTTTCTTTGCATAATCTTCTAATTGAATTAGAACATGTATAATTTGAAGGAAAATTGTTCCATTATCAATTTAAAAATTGTATATATTGATGTACATTTAATATATTTATTTGGATGTCTTTACGGTATTATAGATGTCGGTTCTCCTTTGCGATCTTATCGGTATTTGACTTCTTACTTCTTCGATTGTTGCAAGATCTGTAATTTTAAATTGTACATTAATACTAACAAAGGAGATCTCTTATAGTATAAGACACGGCTTAAGAAATTCATATCCTCATCTGTTATTTGATCAGGATATTACACTATCGAAACTGAAAACGGCTACTTTATATTGTCCACATTATATATAATGTGGACAATATAAAGTAGTCGTTTTTAGTTTCGATAGTGTACTTAGGGACCGTCGATATTATATATATATTGATAAATCACAAGGGAGTTGGCGAGCTAAATCTGGAGCTAACACTGAGAAATCGTAAAAACCAAATTAGCCAATATGCTAACATGAATGGACCTTTAATTTCATCTCTGGATTAGATTCCAGGTTTGAATTGTGTAGTTTGTTAAAAATAGCTTGATTGAATCGGGCTAAAGTTTTTATTATTAATTTCAATTATTTTATAAGCTTAAATTTTTACCAAAATTGACACAGCTTAAAAATAATCAGTAATCCAGCATCAATTTGACATCTGTCATTTCAATCAACTTATTTTAACAAACTATACAATTTTTTTAATTGAATAAGGTGGCAAACGAGCAAGTGGATCATCTGATGTTAAGTGAACGCTACGCTAGACATATGCAACAAGCACATTGCAGTGTGTGCACATGCGTTGCTTACCTTTAATGGGCAGAGGAGGGCATAGACAGGGATAAGGATATTTCGTTTTCCCCGTTAACCCCTCCCCGTTCCCATCCTATCCTTATGAGGAAAAAGTGGGAAGGGGAAGAGGACTGATAATAGGCCTCCGGCACCTCACTCATCAGGCGAAACGCAGAGTACTTCTACTTCACGCCGGATTTCTGTGAGGTCATGGTATTTCAACGATCGAACCGGCCCATTCGTACAACAGATGTTGTTGTTACGGGCTCTACCAGTGTAAAACTGTTATTACTGTTGTTTTATGCAGAGCTTCGCGAGGAAATAAACGAGCAAGCGTTTCATTTGACTGACCACTGCTGCAGACTAAAACGAACAACAAACTTACAGATTACTTTATTTACTTCCCTTGTTTTTCTTACCGAAGGTTCGCAATGCCGAAAACATTCACATAAAACATATTGTCATCTCAGTTTTTTCAAAGAGAAAGATAGCATACACAAATTTCTGTATACTCCAATTAGAATGAAACGTGTTAATGAAATTAGGGAGCATTTTACGTAGGTGTCGCCGTAAAACACCGGAACTAGAGATGTTTATGGCGATTCGCGGATAAGATGCACACTTGTCTATGTCTAATAGTATATGTCTATATAATTACCTATATCAGCGAGCAGCGTGTCCGGCTTCTCGTCTAGCGCCGCTACAGGCGTTCCCCAGGGGTCTATCAGCAGGGAATGTCCCCAGGCAACGTAACTAGCGCTAGTGTCGCGCGCGGGGCTCGCGAGCGCCACCCACAGCTGCAGGTCGGTAGCACGCGCGCGCCCCAGTAGCTCCCAGTGCTTCGGCCCTGTCGTCATGTTGAACGCGCCGGGATACACCAGCAAGGAACAACCTAACAACAAAAACAGAGGAATGGAAATGTCTATAACGAATTTGGAAAAAGACCGTCATAAGAAAGACAAAGTTTTAAATCGTCTATTCATCATAGTCTATGATAACAATGCAAAACAACAATGAACAAAAATTATATTAGATTTTTATTACTATTTTTTTCAGTAGAAGGACTAACAAATAAACTTCCTAGATGTCATGGAATCATCGTTATCCTTAAACAACCAAAATCAGAAGAGCCACAGGTGCACTGCCAATTTTTTTATAGGATAAGACGACAGAGCAGCAAAAAAAAAGAGAAAGAAAGTGGAAATTGGAAGGAGAGTTGGAGTCTGTGGTACCTGAGTCTGTAGTTTTCTCCAACCTAATCATCTTATTAATGTTGAAAACTCTACAATTGTTTATGTAGTTTATTTTATGGAAAGCTCAATTTACATACCCTGATCAGCCATGAGACGCGCCATCTCAGGGAACCTTAGGTCATAGCAGATGCCTAGACCTATCTTGACGCCCTGGAACTCGAAAGTGGTGATCTGGTCTCCGGCGCTCAGCACTTCAGACTCTTTGAATGTGATTTTGTTTGGAATGTCAATATCAAATAGATGAACCTGGAAAAATAAATTAGGACTCTTTATGCAAACAAAATGCCAAGATATACAGTACACAGACATGATGATGTGAAAAACTTGCTGCTAACAGATGTCTTTGGGTAAGGTTAGAGAGACATTTGCCTTTTAAATGCAATCAGAACACTATAAGCAGAGTTATTTAAGCTTCACCTTGCAACCCTTGTCCAAGGCTCCCCCAACTTATACCAGACTCCGTCCAGGTTGAGAGGGGGTGCGTTTTACAATTCGGGAGTGGAAAGTTGAGAAGTTAAAATTGAGATTTTTTTTAATTTCTATACTGTTTTAACTACCCAAAAACCGACATGCTTGCATTAGAATAGCAAGGTCCCCAAACGAAATACCTTCCGATCCGAGAGGGATTGGAAGGTATTTCGTTTGGGGACCCAAAAACCCGCTCGCGACAGTTACGAGCCTTTGTATTGTTATACAAGCTCACGTTCGGTTTAATGAACTTTATT
>JWHW01030844.1:7620-35413 GCA_000931545.1 Papilio glaucus | reverse complement strand
GCACACCGCAATACCAACACTCCTCTCCCTCCGCGACTCACCCTCACACGCTGCGGGGACAGGTCCCCGCAGCCACCGGCTCGCTCGAGGGGTGGGCTGGCCAGAAGCCCACCCCGAGCGGCCCCTCTGGCCGGTCCTGCCTCACGGACCGGCCGTGGGTTCCTCTTGGCTTCACCGTGGGCCCCCCACCCACGGCTACTGAGCCCCACCACCACGACAAGGCGGGAACCCGGTCGGAGGGTAAGCGCTTTACCTGAGGTTAAGTGATCACAACTCCCCTTCAATATCTTACATTGCCATTATCTTTCTGTATCTCCCAAATTAGTTCTAGAAGTGGCAACTAATTATACCGTGAGACGTAAAGCGAAAGCCTATCGAAGAAATCTTACTTAGCTTTTGTAGTATCAGTAGAGAAGTGTTGCAATGTTTACTGTGTGCGTCATTGTTTCACAGTTAACATTCAAATGTTTGTTTAAATGATACTAATTGAAAATAAAAAAAGGTAACATTAATAGCTAATTGGTTGGATGATGTTAATTTGCCGGGCAGCTACCGCGTGCACTACATGAAGCTCGCTACGAGTCGCGCTAATGTGAGACAGAGCGGCCATGTTGATATTGTATATCCCAGACACATTGCAAAAGGACGAGATTAAGAGGATTTGGGAGACGCGGGAGTGGTGTGATTTCGTACTTATTTATACTCATACCCCATCCTTGTTGTGGCTATTCGACGTGTTAATAATTTACGTGATTTGTGAAATGATTAGGGCCTTTGCACACGACGTTTTTTGTGCGTGAGGACGACGTGCGTTGAACGGGACCTTTGTAAGGCAACAAACGCACAGATAACTCGCAAAGGACGCGCTCATCAAAAACTCGTGTCACCTGATCCCACAAAAAACGTCGTGTGCAGCCCTTAGTCTCACAGCAGTAATTCGCCATTTATATCTGTGCGCTTTTATTTATAGACGATGATTGTGCATAAAACTCGTGAACGTACACAACAGGATGTCGGCTGATTATTTTTAGATGCGTCAGATTTTATGGAAGCAGTTGGTGGTCTCATACTTTGAACTTAGGCAAGGTTTGCTGAGAAACTTGAGTAGCGATAAGTTTGTGCTAAAGTTTTTATATAGTAATTAATATGAAAAAAAAAATAATGAATATGATTTTAATAGCAATGTATTTTCACGTCTTATTTGTTAGGTATGGATAGATCGCGCAATCCGGTAATACCGTACCCTTTTAATAGCTTTTCTATTTATTAACCCCCATATAAAATTATTTTTGGCATTGTAGTTTAATAAAAATAAAGCATTTGATATAACTAAAGTCAAGTCTATATATACAAATTTCTTTCAAATATCTGGAATGAAAAGCGTAAGTGTTGTACAACCGTGAGTTTCCACTGGCGTATAAACTTGTCGCGATTCAACTTTCTCTCTGTAATAACTGAGATGACAATATGTTTTGTATGAATGTTGTCGGCAGTGTAAACCCACAGCAAGGGTTGTACTTGAAAATAATCTTATACTTTACTGGATTACTGTCACGTTGATTTAGTTGTTTAACTTGTAGGTCAAATAATCAGCCGTTAACTGCGACACTAAATTAACTGCTTAATCCCATTGGCCCGGCCCTTGCTCAATTAACTTATTAACCACTTGAACCTTTGTAACGGACACTGTTAACTGGCAGGCTCTCTCCCTTTCCCATCTTAATCCTCCTACTTTTATCATATTTCCTGTTTCCTACAGAAGTTAAAGTCTAGGCTTCCTATTTCCAACTCAGCTTTCTTCAACGACGTTGAATTTCATGTTCATGTCTTTAAACGCAAGTTATAAGTATACCTACTACTTGCTGTGCTCATCAGTTTCATCCGCCGTGTAATTTAACTAACCTACGAATGTCCAGCCTAAGCTGAACCGTATTTAATATGATGGATCATAAAGATCTTAGGTCAAGTTACATTGGATTGATTAATATTTCTCCATTTAATGTTTCATCCTCTAAAGGTCTAAATTAGGGGATGACAATTTGTTAGAAATATTAGTAATCTCATAAAATTAGATAAATCCTTTATTAGTGCTCGCCTACGTAACAACAAAAACCTCTATGCAATATAATAAATGTCTAGCCCCCAGTAATTTGGTCTGTGCGTTGATAATTCAACCAGTCAGTCAGTTTCTTCTTTTATGTATATATAGATAGATATTACATAATTCAAGAGTTTATTGATCGTACAAAAGTAGTACAACTAAGACATGTGATATTCGGCCATTGTGCCAATTAAAATAGACGTGATCCAGATTATACAATCAGACATAATAACAATGTGCAACTCTTGCCAATGGGTATTCTTATTTTGTTTTATGTAATTCTTTCATCCCCGTCCTGAAATTAGTATTTGGGACATTTTTTTTAGGATAACAAAGATACATTTTTAAATAACTCAAAAAATTAAAATTTACTCCTCAGTCCTGATTAATAGCGAAATTATTTAGTCTATATTTGCAACTAGCTGTGCCCCGCGGTTCCACCTGCCCTACAAATGATATTACTGTAATCCATCATCATCTCTCTGTCCTTTTCCCGCGTATGGGTTCGACACAGAATGGCCGTAGTACAGTTAAATTGCTATAACTTTTTTATTTATAAACCGATTGACATAAAACAAACACTAAATATTAAGTGAAGCTTACCACAATAATGAAAACCGCACCCAAATCGGTTAAGCCGTTTCTGAGATTAGCGGTAACACATGCACAGACAAACAGACACACAGACAAAAATTCTCATAATGATTGTTTTGGGTTCTATTGCGTTTATGAAGGCCCCCAATAATAGTTTTTCTTCAAATATCTTCCATGTACAGACAGCAGTCAGTTACATTTTTGTTATATGTATAGATAGATCTGCAGTAATTTGCTTTTAGTCTTATTATTAAATCTTAAATTTGACAGAGTATCTCACCCTGTATCTTTTACAAGTTGGTAAGGCAACGCGCCTGCTAGTCTTTACAAGTGGCGCCACGCCGGTTACAGTGGTATCACATTCATGAAACTCAAAAATTAACCCCTTAGTTTCCCGCGAGTTTGAATGAAAACAACACAAACGACTAGCCGATGTCTGTTGAATGTTTTGCACGAATCCTATAAACAAATCTGGTGTACTGGATCACCGCAGATGCATCACGCGCGTGCACACGGGTGCTGGATCATGCAGTCAGTGTAGCGCCGGCCGTTAAACGAGACGGACGTATGTGAGCTTTCGGCTCCACGGAACCAAATACATGTCTTTATTACCTTAAGCTTAGAGTATAAATTCGAATCTCCGCTTAGCTAGACCGTTAAGTTTCAAATGGTGACCGTTTTTCATTACATCGTTTAATTTGTCCACGGGTCTAAATATATTTGTGACGGAGATGCGCTCGGTGTACGTCCTTTGCGAATAGTGCGGTGAAAAACTGTGAAAGATCTACTATTGGATTTTAGTTTTATAACATGCGCCTTTGCTGGAAAGAATTAGTTTTGGTGATTTTTATTGATTTAAATTGAAGTTGTAGTGATAAGGTGTGGCCGAGACATGGTTAGATAATATTTAAGCTTTTGTAACTTTTCAAGAATAATTATTTATATTAATACTAAATTACTTAGCAATGGCTTTATGATCAAAATTTTGCACGCTTCGGCTATGAATCTTTAGGCTTTATACGGATTTTATTAAATAACTCACACAAGACCCTCAACTAAGTTCCTGATAGTGATATCACTCATTAAAGCTACGAAATATTTTCAAGTATTTAATGTTCACTTTCGGAAGTGTTATTTGGTCTTAATTATCAAGCGGTTCAGTGGACTACCTTTCTATCGAATACATCAATAATTTCTCAAAAGCTTTTTAGATGTTCTTTATCTACCTGGTTTAACCGATAAGTTGGCTTATCGCTAACGTTCGATTTCGTTGGTCTAAATAAGACATCACATAGCGTCACATTTACTTAGCTTCTCCTAGTTACGTTTACTCCATTTCGGTAATACGAGGATTTATGAAACCTATAGCATACAAATTATAATTTGGATGTCTTGTACACTAGGTGTTGTTGTTATTTGTTTAAACTATTTCTATATAATACGTCTCGGGTGTTATCATCATGGCAATGGCTATCGTCAATATTCTAGATTTGTTAATAGATCACCTAGATCGATAGCTTTCACAAAATGATAGTAAATATTTTAATATTGCTGCCTGATTGTATCTTTTCCCTTACACTGTTTAAAAATATTTCGTGATAAACACCGCCTTACTAAAGAGCATCTATTTTTGTGTTTTAAAATTTAGGGTCGATCCCTATGTTCAATTTCCCGGAAAATCTCTCTTCAATGCTCTTGTAGCATCCCTGTTTTAGGACAATCGACAAAGGAATTTGCCCGCATATCATTTTAAGCACGCTTGTGCCCACGAAGTTATGTAGGTAAATACCAAAACAGCGATAATTTTGACGACAGCAAACAGTGGTCATAAACAATACTGTGCTCCGATTTAAATGCACCATATGCTAATAGGAAGGGATTTTCGTATCTTAAGATGCAACACTTGGTAACACCCAACATGTAAACAATAGTTAATTGCATTATGGAATGTGACAGTTCAGTATGGACCCTGTCGGGCACAACAACATTAGGTGACAGGATTAGAAATTAGAACTTAATTCAAACTTAAGATAAGCTCATAAAGTTACTTGAGATTAAAATTAATAATTGTCGAACGTCCGTAAAATTTTCAGGCGTACGTTTTAGGTTATTTGTTAAACATTGGCAAATACTGGAAAGGAAATACTTTAAAGATGTTATGTTTTCAACAACAAAACCAAAGCCAAACCTCGCCTTATGTCACTGCGAGTTTTTAATGATTCATTGATTACTACTAGCGTTGTAGTCTCACGATACGCAACCCCTCTCCGATACTCTGACGCGCCCCATCTACAAAGCACACAAAAATCAATCCCCTGACAGATTCAGTAGCCATTGATCTCACAGCGGGGGTCTGGATGACAGAAACACATTTACGATGTATTTGTCGTTGCATTGTTCATCAATGTATAATTTCGGCCTAATGTTTTTAATTAATATATTTGAAAATAGTATATCTAGTATGCCGAGGTAACATTTTGACGAGTCTTTCGGTATTTTTTTTTTATTTCATGTGCACAATATTAGCAATTACCGCCAGCTGGCATTGGAATGCTATTTATTTAAAAATTATTGTTTTTTTTTTCAAAGGTACTATAAATTTATTATTTTTGAATCAAACATAGCACCCATAACCTTGCAAAGATGTATAAATGCATATATCTTGACCACGTCATTTTGAATGCTTAAAATATTTAAAAAAACAACACTTTGTGGCCGGGCAGCTAGCGCCTTATAAATCATTTTACTCGTAATTTAAAATATAGGGCGGAGTACTCGCGCCTATGAGTATATCGGATCCCCCTAACTCTGTCCATGCTAAACAAAACAGCGGGTTATTTTAGTGCCGGCGCCTCCGACCGACTCGGAAACAATGCATTATTTATGTGAGTACAGTGCTGCACTAATTCAAACACGAGACGATCGTGATAAAACTACTTGTACATGTTTACTTCGGGGAAGTATTATTTGGGAAATTAAATTGCGCTACAGCCCTAGCGGTTTATCTGAATTATAGCTGAAACTATGACGAAACAAACTAGACAAACAAACGACGATGTTTTAATGAAGCTCAGTGCGTTGTGTACAGTCTTTAATACATGAGTCAAATCCGTGTAATAGGCGTAAAATCGTGGGCACTCAGTACACTGCAGTACTGCAAGTTAAAGACAAAAGACGACGTTTTTTTTTCTAACTGTTAGAGCCCGCAACAGCATCAGTTCCGCGAATGGGCCGGTTCGATCGGTGAAATACGACTTTACAGAAGACAGGCGGAAGTAGAAGTATTTCTGCGCTTCGTCTGATGAGTGAGGTGCTGTACCCTTCCCCTTGCCACCCTTTCCTATGGATTAAATGACAAATAGTCTATCGTCCTGATTCGATCGTGAATTTTTAACAATATTCGTATTTAGGAATTTAAAAATCGGGAACTAGTACAAATTGGATCGGATATTTTAAAAGATTTAAGCTATTCCAGCTAAGTTAGGGCTTGTGTTAAGAAATGTCTATGTTTAGACAAACTGTTTTGTTTACCGTACGTATCCGTAACCATTTGGTAATGGGACCTCAACCTTAGTAGTTTGCTACCAAAGAATTATTATAAAAATTAAATTATTTACCATATAGTTAGTTACAACATAGTGGTAATGTTTCCACGTATGCTGACCACGTGTTCTGTCTCAGCAACAGAAGTAATAACAATATGCAGCATTGTTATCGACGCTTGTCTCGCGCCGGGCCCCCTCGCCCGGCCAATGCGAGCAGATATCGACCTTATTTGAATTTATTAAAGAACAATTTTACTAATCTTTAAATGATTGAGTACTATGACCTATTTATCTCGGACTGACATGGGATATTTCACTAAATCGTTCCATATGCGATAGAATGAAACTATCATTATTCTAAGCCACCTATTTGACGCAGTCAAATTTAGCAGGGGACGTATTACAGACCGGCCTTTGAGAAGAGAAATGAGAGCCTAAATCCCTCGACTCTTCTTCCCTTTTTTTGTTGATGTTGTGAGTGGTGGTCATGACTTTGTTTGTGATGGTTTGTTCGCATGTCCCATGTAACAAATGCAAACAAAATAAGCTGCATTATTCTAAAGAGCTGTTACACAGATGTCAGGGACTTACATGGTTTGGGGATTTGCTCGAGGAGGTCTTACATTTCAAGGTCACTTTCCATGAGCGTGACAACCATAAAGCAGTCAAGCTTACATACATACCGATAAATCATTTAATACGCTTTAAATCAGTGGCTATCGTTATACTACACTTCAAATAAATAAGTATTTTATTTGTAATTTAATTAATTAAACAATAATAAATATCTTCACGCTATACTTCCTAAAATGGTAGTTTACAACGACCAATTAAGTGATTATACAAACCATCTCTCTAATTATCTTGAGTGGGTGCGTCTATTAGTGTCTGTATTATGTGTACTTCACGCATCGTTTTATTGCCCCACACGGCTCGTTTTGTGTTTTTGTGTGTTTCCTATTTTTATATACAGATGCGTTTACTTCCTCTTCCTCTACAACCGTGGCTTCTGCAGCGATGGTGTTGTTGATTTATTGACTGATAGAATCCACAAATATTTGTATCGAAATCTCATTACAATATGTAGTTAGTTATACGTTAGTAGGACATTGGAAATGAAAGATGGGTAGTTTAGGAATAACACAATCATTAATGATTTTTTACCCACATTTTAATACATTATTAGTCGCCTTTGCAAACTTTTTCGCGCGTAATGTTACATCTGACATTTATCCCATTCGTGATCGTAAACAAAGAAGATTGACCTATTTAATATTCGACAGTGGAAAACTGAAGTCGGAGTATATTTTTAGAGCCGAGTGCGGTAAGGATCTTTATGTATTCATAAGTATATAAATCATCATATATAATCACTGTAAATAGACTGGGTAAATGGGTCTTGTTGATACCACATTAACACGGTATGTAATGTACGGAAAATGTAAAATATATTATAAATTAATACTATCTTATAGAACCAAAAATTACTAAATGTATTTGTGGTATATTTTTCACTTAAAACGTAAAAAAAATGACTTCAATAGTTATTAAAACAAACGAAGGTGAACTCAATAGAATGTTGTGTAACAAGTGGTATTTGATGCGGTCTGTAACCATAACTAATCTGTAAATTTCTTAGTTTATGTGGGATTTGAAACATACATTTTCTTTACCATATTGCATACTTTTTATACTAGTAGTTATTGACAATTGAAAGGCATTACTTATTTTAAATTTAACAGGATAGCTAATTAAATTAGCAGATTGAAAATACATTTTATATTTCTCTATGATAAAAAGTCGACCATGACTTGAAACTTGAGTGTCAGTGAAGTTAAAGTGTTAGAGTATAATGTTAGGCCGTGTGTAAAATGTAACCTGAGCACGATGGTCATGCTGAGAAGGTTATTGGTAAGTTATCTTGTATAAAAAACTATCCCTTCAGAAATATGCTATGCCCTAACATTATCAAATCATTTTCATTTATTACTAGTGTGTTGTTGTTGTGAATTTATTGTTGATGGAATAGTTTTAAATATGTAATTGTAATATATATGTTAATTTTATTACAATAAAAATATCATTGTTTCATTCATGGTGTAACATTTGTCCAGGATTGAATGATGTTCAGTTATGGATTGAATGTTGACAGTTCGTATTTTTTATACTTGAGATATATTATCAAGTTTAAAAAGTTAACGGTAGCAGGACACTCAACAAATTTATTTTTTCATATGCACTACTATTTAAAGCTTAGATTTATTTGTTATTGAATAGAAAAGGTAACCCATGAAATATTTTTAAGTAATAGTTTATAAATTTGAAGAATATAACTCTCACAGTTTTTTCAGTAATTGTATGTAACTCGGAATTATTTAATAATTTAAAATAATCTAAGAATTTAATTCAAAGGTAAATATAATTTCAATCTGTCTATTGGGCGTGTATTAACTATCTCTGATTATCATGTGTGTTGGGACACGTGCGCGATGCTTCCCGAGCGGCGGACCACCAGGGGGGCGATCCCCGTGCTTTGTGTTGACGGCATCGGATCATGTTCTCGGTGACATGCTTGTCATCTCTTGAGAGAGAGACTCATCAGTTCATATAAGTCTGTAGTTTGGCGACCTTTCTGCATACACTTTGGCGATATTTAGTGCTGGAGGATTGTAATTTTTTTCAGATAAAGTAAATAATAATAATTCTGCTACTTGAAATACTTATGAAATGTTTTGTCTCATGTTAAATTTGTTACATCTTAAGATACATGTCGATAAAAAAACTTTTAAATAAAAACAAAATCGACTTCAAAAAAACTATATTCAAAAACAAGAAATGCTCTTAAAAGTATAAAATAATTTTACGCAATTAAACATAAGAATCAATTCTTAATCATATTTCTTTTTGGAGTCGGTGACAGCTGTGTTTGGTAGCGATCGGATCAACATATTTAGTGGTACCCAGGCGAAGCCGGGGCGGGTCACTAGTATAGTATAAAGGTCATTTGTAAAATGTTTTTTTAAGGCATCCTCGTATATTGGTATTTCCTGACACTGACACCGACTCCAAAAATAAATATGATTAAGAATTGATTCTTATGCTATTACCTATCCCTTGGCTTTGAAGATATTCTATACATGTAGCCAGTATGATGGGAAAGGGTTCTAGATTTGGAGAATGGTTATGGAAGACATCTTTGCCCCTTTGCATCAGTTTATGTGAAACTGTAACCCAGGCCACGTTGTTACCTAGCTTTGGAGAGCCGTGTATTTATTGTAACGTGTTGCGGGCAGGTGCCGAGCCCGCGCGAGGAGGCGCCGGCGGGCGACGCGGACAAATGGCGGCAGCGTCGCAACAACAGCTTCGATCAGAACAGGCAGCTGGAGGAGGTCACTAAGGAGAGGTAAGGATGATACCTGTATTTTATCACATCTTCAAGTTCAACACTTGACCTAACCTGGACCTGTAAGCTATTAACTGATTGGATACTCTCTACCGATGACTAAGTAGTTTCCGCATATATATGCCAGTAGTTAGTCCGTAATCTAAAAGGTTTTGTTCAATCAAATGATTCGTTTCCTAAGATTTCAGTTTATTATTTTCGGTTAAAATATTCAACTGTTGCATGTTATCTTTTTAAATCTGCAGGCAAATAGTTGAAGCTTATGTTCGTATGTAATCTACATCGTAATATTATAAAGAGGAAAGAATTATTTTTTCGTATGTTTGTGACGGATACACTCAAAAACTACTGGACCGATTTCAAAAATTCTTTCACTATTAGAATGCTTAATTATCCCTGAATAACATGGGCTATATTCTTTACTAGAAAAATTAGGCGAAAAAAATCAGGGAGGACAATGAGAATCGAATGGTGATAAGGTCATTGGGTGTATATTGCAGGGACGCGCTGCAACGCGTAGCGGCGTCGCTGCAGCGCTGTGTGGGGCAGCTGGTGGCGTACTGCGCGAGCGCCGAGGACGAACTGAACCGCACGGTGCTCACGCGCCTGCTCGCCACGCTATTGCCCAACGAGCAGTAAGTCATACACACAAACGAATAATATGATACTATTTTATATAGATAGAAGATCTCTCGACAATTGGATTAAAAACTTAGCAGAGACAATAGAACTTGGGGGATAAAATTGCGCATTTGTCAATTTACAAAGAGGTCGTACTGCCGGATATTCATGCATGATGATTTGGTGTTTCTGCCTTTTTCCTTTACTCAGCAGAAGGGCTGGCAAAACATGTCCGCTCATATAATGTCTATGGGTAGCAGTGATCACACTGATTTTTATAGGTAAGAGAAAAGATCATAGCTGACAAAGAAGACTAGGTTTGAAGCTTTTTATGTTTACTTTCTCTTTTCTTAACTTTACGTGTCATCGTCATCAGCCAAGAGTAGTCCATAACTGGACGGCTCCCAGCAGGATGCCTGCCTCCCATGAGTCGCCACAAAGATACATCAACACTAAGTGTACTGTTGTGAAATTCATTAAGATTGTCCTAGTTGAGTTTTGTTTGAACTTATTAGCGGTGGGAACGGCGCCGGTGTTAGTGCTAACGCCGCGCTGGCAAGCCGCCATACTCCAGTTGTTTTTCTCTGGCGACACCGTGGTGGCTCGTTACTTAGGGCTTACTCTGAACCCAGACTAACGTTAAAGTCATATGAGCTCGACATAGAGAATTTAGAATAGACAAACAAGATTCTTTATGGTTCATTATACAAGCAGTTTCGTTAAAATAGGCCTCCGGCACATCACACATTGGACAAAAGGCAGTGTACTTACTACCGGTGGAGAATGGACCGATTCTTGCAACAAATGTTGTTGTTGCGGGCTCTGCCGCTGTTAAAATAGTTTGATATCGCCCGACAAAGCCGGTGTGGCGAGGGACAGTTTGTAAACAAATCAAATTTCATTAATCCAGACTCAGGCAAAAACACAGTTACCTATTTATAAACTCACAACAATACCGTCTTCTTATAAAAGTATATTTACCTTGCAAAAGTGATATTTTCATTCATTGTTTTTACATTTACATTATTCACCTGATTACCTATAAAAGAATGTATTATTTTTGTACAGTAAAAGTAATATACTAATGGCCAAAAGAAAAAGGTCTATTGTGTAAAGAGAGTCAGACATGTCAGAATTCGTGCAAGCCGCCGGCAGACGCAATAAAACCGGACGGGGTAGATTTGTGTGTTCGGGTGAAGTCAAATATATCTTATTTGCATTTGTACAGACTATTTATAAATGCGATGCAGTTCGGATTATATTATTAGATTGTTATGGCGAGACTGTGGTTAGGATATGAGGAGACAGTTTCCGTAGTAATTCGAAATTTATATTTTAGTATAATTCTTTTGGGAATTCAGCTAAGTCAATATGACCCCGTAAATTTAGAAGAGCTGTAAGGACTTTTGGTAAACTACGTCTATGCACGGCCCCTCTAGGCATAGTCGTCGGTCACAGGAACACTTAGCTTCTTCCCGAATGACCTCTTCCAATACTGCCACTCACTTTGGCACTATAATTTCACTCTTTCGTCTTTTGACCTCCTGCTAGAACGTGCCTGAACCACCGAAGTATATTATTAGCTTGTCTAAAACTGCCACAGGTCATTTTGCGAAGACTCCCGAGCCGGATCGCTCGATAGCAGTTTCGATCTTGACGTGAGCGTTGCATCGCGCGGCCGGCACGTGCACTTCGCGCCCGAGCTGGGCAGCGTCCTGGCGGCGTTGGACGAGGCGGGCGCTGCGGGCTTCCTGCGCCACCAGCGCGACCTCAGCGCGGACATCAAGCGCGAGCTCGAGCACTCGCTGCGCCGCCTGCGCCACGAGGCCCACGAGCTCCTAGATCTATCAGCACGGCTCGCCGCTAACAGTATGTACATAACATAGACGCTATGCTCGCGGCAACAGATTTATTTATTTAATTCTGTACTTCACAGAAATCTTTATTCATTATGTTGTTTTAATTTCCAGAAAGGAATCCCGAAACTAGGATGCTGGAGTCCAGTCAAATGGAAATAAAAGAGCTCGAGGAAGGACATGAAGAAAAAAAGAAAGCCTGTGACAATTGTGAATTGCATAAAAAGGTAAGGTTTTCTATTCCGTAAATGAATATAATAAGGATGTTGATTTACCTAATTTGATTAAGCGCATAAAACTGATTTTTTACTTTTCACAATTACCCCATTCATTATAGCCTATCAATTAACGTAATAATTAAAGATACAATCATAAAAAAATCATCCCTGTGCATAGCATGAAATTCCCTCGGGTGGAAATATAGTAATGATTAAAAACTTTATAATGTAGTATAATAGTAATCATCAGTGGGTGCATTTGGCCTTTAATTTGATTTTGATTGTGTTGGCCATTAGGTTACAAGTAGGATATTAACAACTCGTAAGCCTGGTGTCACGGCTATTGTTCGGCTCCACTCGTACCTACAAGTTATTTCGTTCCCTCTCTGCCCTAACACGACACACCGCTAACATCCAGTTCCGGGACTACTCCAATACTCGAACTCCCGTGGGTCAGCCGACATGGTATAAATGTTATGTATTTGTTTGTGTGGTTGCAGAGTATGGAGGAGGCAATGGCGGAGTGCCTGCAGCGCGAGGGCCTGCTGCGCGCCGACCTGGACGCCGCCATGGTCAAGATAGCACACCTAATGACCGACCGCGCGGACTCCTCTGACATCATCGCCGAGGGGTAACGTTTAAAGTGTTGAAAATTAGCTTACGTAGTGTAATGACTTAGTAAATAAAATTTGATGAAACTTAATTTTAATTATATAAGGTAAATAAGAATAATTTTAACAGTGGTAGAGCCCGCAACAACAACATCTGTTGCACGAATGGGCCGGCTCGACCGGTGAAATACCACGACCTCACAGAAAACAGGCGTGAAGTAGAAGTACTCTGCGTTTCGTCTGATGAGTGAGGTACCGGAGGCCTAATTACAGTCCTCTTCCCCTTCCCACCCTTTCCTTATAAGGATAGGGTGGGAACGGGAAGAGGATTGGACGGGGAGAAGGGGCGGGAAAAAGTAAATATCTTTTTTCCTGTCTATCCACTCCTCTGTCCATTAAAGGTAGGCAACGCATCCGCAACACATTTGCTTGTTGCGGATGTCTATGGGTAGCGCTCACAGAACATCAGGTGATCCGCTTGCTCGTTTGCCGCCTTCTACCATAAAAAAAAAAATAAACAAAAAAGTTAATATTGTAATTTTT
Source organism: Papilio glaucus (assembly GCA_000931545.1). Taxonomy (NCBI): domain Eukaryota; kingdom Metazoa; phylum Arthropoda; class Insecta; order Lepidoptera; family Papilionidae; genus Papilio; species Papilio glaucus. The sequence continues at coordinate 21,921 of JWHW01030844.1, read as the reverse complement.
TTTAGTTTTTTTTTATTTCAAGCTATAGGCCTTTTGGTTTTGGAACAAATGCTCTTTTTGCTAGTTTATAGGCTAGTCAGTCTAACACAATAAGGTTATAAAAGTGTGACTTATCTTTTTATCTGTTTAGATACGGCACGTGCGCGGCGGCGGAGCGGCGTGCGTATGCGGGCGTGACGCGCTCGCTGGAGGAGGCGTCGCCGCGCGGCCAGCTTGACGCCCTCGCGCGCGACTTAGACCTGCTGCAGCGCGAGCGCGACGACCTGCACCAGCAGGTGACCACGCACACCATGACACCACACTTTATGATAGAATATTCAAATGAATGCTCTCATACAAGTTATACTTTGTCTCGACAAATTACAATTTTCTGTCCTTATACCACAGTTGCCTTTATTCTGTCCCCTCATTCACTCCATTCTTTCGTTCATTAGGCAAATCGGAAAGTAAATCCTAGCTTGTTTGTGAAGTTCGATACATTCATCTATTTTAACCTTTAGGTTACAAGCAGCACCACTTAGCTCGCTTGGCCAAACGGCCTTACTATGTCCCGTTTAAGATAAAATATCATCTTTAATAGTCATCGCTTTTCCTTTTAAATATTAACGAATACTTCATTTAAAACCAACCAGCTACAAAATATAGAACCTATATTTCAAACGCAACAAATCCCAATTTTTTTATATGTTTTACCGCAACCTATTTATTCTTTCACTCTGTACGTAGTAAACATGCTAATCAACTTTGCTCTGTAAATGATCAAAAATATAATATACTTATCTGTTTTATATACTTTATCATTTCCAGTATGTTATGTACCATTTTAAAGTTTCTATATTCATGTATATATGAGAATTTTCTGCTGATAACAGTTAATATATTGATATTGTATGTGTATCATATAAATAATGTATTGATTGTTTTGGCCACGCACCGCGCACGCAAAGGTTAGACGGCTGGCGGACGCGCCCGTGCATAAGGTGTGCTGCCTCAAGGTAACCCATCCCCGCGCGACCAATCAGCGCTTGCACGTTCACACGTATGCTTATTGTTACAACAAGCCGAGCCTTAAATTCATCCAGGAAATAATACGCACATAGAGAAATATTAATTCAAAATAATATAAATGACCCATTAAATATGTTTGACTTAGGATGCATGCGTGATCGGTACGGTACGTTCGTTTAGGATCACTTGTTAAGGCATCATACATCGAGTATAATTTGCATATCTTCATATCTATGAGGTAGCGGCATGGCCTTAATATTTAGTCAATGTTCTGTTATTATATGTTGTTTGTGATGTGAGGGATGCCTTGACTTGGTTGACTAGACTAGACTGACTAACTTCACATAGTTGAGAGACACCAGTGCGTAGCGTAGAATCCCCACACTGCGCTCTCTTGCTACCGAGAAGTTTCAACGGGTACCATCGAGTAATTTTCATTACCCCTAGAGGGCGCGACATGCTTACAAAATCAGCAAAGGGTGTATTGTAATAATTGAATATAAAATCAGCTGGAGGCGGCTAACCGTCAGCTGCGGTCGACGCGGCAGTTCGTGGAGGAGCAGGCGGCGGAACGCGAGCACGAGCGCGACGAGTTCGCGCAGCGGCTGGCCGACGCTCGCGACGAGAATCAGCGCCTCGTCGCGCGCCTGCAGACCAACGCTAGGATACTGAGCGAGGTACTCCCCCCACACAATAACCCCCCACACAATAACCCACCACACATCTTATCACTCACGAAACGCTTGATGTTTTTCAATGACTCAACTCAACGAGAAAGTAGCATATAGTATATTTCGTCTGGTGAGAGGTATCCGAATGCAATATCCTTTTCTCTATTTTCGTTACTTACCCCTCTTCTATACATAAATGCTATCTATCATACAGATCGTACTCTTCTAGTAGTTTTTCACGGTAATGGCGCACGATGGTCAATTAACAACTTTTTTTTTAAAATTTATTTCTGGCCTGGATTCAAGGTCAATTAACAACTGTTCCTATGGTACTACCAGTCTTAAAAATATGGTTGGTGATTCCCTAACATTTTTTTTATTGCAAGTGTACTACATTTAGTCATGTGACATTCGACTACTAACCATTGCATTTTTGTATATTTCTTTAATATTACTAATTAGTGTAGCTAAAAATTAAGAATAAGCATTCTAAATCTATCTTCACTATTATACCATTTTTTTATAACACAAATATTTTTGAAAATTTCATTCTTCATATTTTGCGCACAAGCAATGATGCACAATACTAAAACTGGCTGATTTCGGCACGTGCATCACGTGCATCGCGTGCAGTACGCGGGTGCACGTGGTCTGAGTGTGCGTGTGTGTTGTAGATGCACGGGCTGCGCGCGCACTGCCATCGCTCGCACGTGAGTCGCACGCACCACACTTAACTTGTACGCTGTAGTTTATGCTGTATATAGTTATACATTTATATCTCTACTATTAAGGTTGGTCGATTTTTTGTAGTGATGCAGAACTGCGTCTGCATTAATGCTGACTCTCTACGTTATCGCGTTGTGTGTCTGTGTACGTAACCTGTGACAGTGTAGTACCGCGTTTGTCTTGCGACTGTGTCGCATCTGCATCGCTACAAAAAGTAGCGTGAAGGTGTGCGACTTTTATGTACGTTTTGTGTGTCGTCGTTCATGACGAGCTATATTGAAAAGGAATACATCTTAGGGTCTGTAGAATTGTCAAATATCACCGCACAAGACTTATATAAATCTCATTATTACTGGGTTGTGTGCGAGAGCGCATATTTAAATAATATAAGCTTCAGCGCGCTTTTGTTGACAAACTGTTGCATGGTAAATGATGTAGTCATTTTTTAATTATTAATACTAACATTACATATAGTTAGGTCGTTTCACAAATCATAATTATATTTTTATACATTGTATATTATCACATACCTTGCTTACGATATTAAGTCGTGATTTGTTGTCAGCTACACCGCATTGCATGGTATATTTCATTAAAGTTAGTTACAAATCATATAATTAATTGATTTTTCTAATAGTTGTACAAAGTTTTGTTTTAAAATTTCCTATCCAAACAATGATATATTTTAAAAACAGCTTTGCTGATTATGATTTTGACAGGTGGAACAATTGGAAGCGCAGACTCGTGACATGAACCAGCTCGTAGCTGACCTCGAAGCGAAGAGGGTCACCACTGACGAAGAGTTAAAATCATACGAGGAGAAGGTGTCTCTCCTGAGGGACATCATCGCAAACCTGGAGAACCAGCTGGAACAAAAGAATAAAAGAGAAGCGGAGATCCTGCAGCAGTTGGAAGCTATGAAGAAGACGATAGATGAGAGAGACAGTAAAATGAGGAGTCTGTTGGGAGAACTGGAATCTCTAAAGAACGAGAAGGTCGATCAGAGTGAAGTGATTTGCGAAAATTGTAACACAGAAGAGGAAAAATACAAGGAACTACTCGACAATGTTACGGAGCAGGTGAGCTAATACTGACATTGTAATCTTAAATGTTTATTTATTTATTTTAACAAAACCTACAGCTTATTTATCCAAACATTATGTATGTGTGACAACATGTGCGCTTGTGTGTCTCATACACACAGTCCCACTGAAATTCTCTTTCGATTCGTCTTTATAGAGAATCGAGATGTGGAAGTCGTTAGTAATCAAAGTACTGAAAATTGGACTTACTTTATATTCCTACTTAATAACTGAAAGAAATCGCAAGAAGTGTCGCCGATATATCTATCTCTTTCTTCAAGCTTTAATAGCGTATTGATGTATTATATCAAAACGAATTGCGTCAGTCCTGTTGGAGACAATCCAAGGAATTTATAATATTATTTTGAGTCGTATAATGTTTAATATGTTCGCAAATAAATAAATTCGCGGTTGTCATGATGTTTAGTAACTTTACACGTGACGTTTTTTGTGCGTGCGTACGTCGCAACGCGTCGACTGTCTTGCGTTCGCTACGCGTCGTAATCGCGTCCAACGCGCGCTCAAAGATCGTGTGTAAAGGCCCTTAGGGTATCATCATAATGGCTCTTGATCGCCAGTAGAAGAAGCGGATTAAATTCACTTGATAATCGCTACAACATATATTATGGTAGATATAAATAGCTAGTTACATATATGAATTCTCAACGAAATACTTCATGTTTACTTTGAGGTTAAAGCCAATATAAATGGCAAGCCGGTAGTGTTACACACAGTGATAGAAAGCGGCGCTCGCGTGGGAGACGCCGTGGCCGAGCTGTTACTCATATGTTTACGCGAAACAATCAGCTCTAAAAATATTGTAAGCCGATAGGTAGAGCTATACACGACGAGTGGTATCCGAGCAAGGCAGGGGCAGGTGATAGTTGGATTATAAGGATGGCTTTGTTGTAAGACTTGTAAATATATGTTCTGCAACGACAAAAACATCCTCGTCCGTGCCGCTCGGGTAAAGTTTGATAGCTTAGCACAATTCCCGCTCTTCTTGATACTGAGATGAATTGCGTTCTTGTCTGTAATTAAAACATTAGTAGTAATCGGGCACTAGCTTAGCGTCCCTACTATGAGATAAACGATGAGTTCTATATCCAGGAGTGGGTTGTTTGATTGTTGAGGGGTATAATTTAAGTGTATCAATGTGTAGTGCCGGTGGCTGGAGGCGGAGGTGCACGCGCGCACGCGGTTACTGCAGCAGGCGCACGAGCAGGCCTCGGCGTGTTGCAGCGAGCCCAGCGAAGATGTCTCGCTACGGGACCACAAGACCGCCCAGTTGCAGGTAATTCCTCAAGCTAGTCGAGATCTAAGGAAGATTAAAGCTTATTTAGCCCCAGCTCCATAAGGAACTTCGACTTAGACTTTCGAAGATTTATCGCGTTTCTTAAATAAGACAATCGGAGTAATGCATCAGTCGCCTGTGGGCCCAAATTAAGACTTGCCTCGGCTTTCGATAGTCTCATAAATTATGATGCAAATGATAATGGAACTAAAAGTACGAATTTACATGTTGCTTGTGGTTTATAATTCAATTAGGGCCAAGTCTTGGAACCGGAGAAAGTGGAGTGGGTGTCGTCGTTGGGTATGGTGCGCGAGGCGGTGCTCGCGCTGGCTCGCGCGGAGGACGCGGCGTTGAAGCGCGTCGCCGACCTGCGCATGCAGCGTGACCAGCTGAGTAGCGTCGCCCAGGTACGCATGCGCACTCGCATATTCACTTACGTACGGTCACGTACGTACACACATACGTTTACGTGGGTAAGCAAACCGCTTCGTCCATATGAGAGAAATACCAATAACAAAAATACATTTATACGTTATTTATTTAACTGTTAGTTAAATAAATAACGTATAAACAGTGTCTTATTGCATCGACTAAACAAACAGCATCAGAGGTTTGACTGCAAACTTCGTCATCGTCATCAGTAATTTAAGAACTAACTCTTGTCGGTGGAGCAATTTCCAGCCCCGCATTGTGCCTTCCTCTTGACTTCCTGATACGATGCGACGACTGCTTTCTGTTCTATTTGTTACATAAAAGACTTCTCTTCCTCTTTCCTTCTATTTTTCCTTCTATAATTGTGCATTGTCCTACTAATAAGAACCTAATTAAGAACCAATTGTGTCTATCAAGTTTTCTGCGAACTTATACTTAGATAACTTCTCTTCAATCTTAACGTTCTATATTTGGTCGACGTTATCCTATACTTCCCTCTTCATAAGCCAATAAGCTCTCTCTGTGACTGGACAGATTGCTAGATTTGCGGTATAAAACTAGAGAGTGATATGTTATAACGTGTGATGACGGCGGCCGCGTATTGTGATAAAAATAACAGTTGGAGTCGCGCCAGCCCGTTGGCCAAGGCCGCGGCACTTGTAACACACGCGGACACCGCGTTAGATATCGTAAATTATAATCTAATATTTAATAAATATGAAATGCAACTCTCAAAGACAAATTTTGTTTCTAATTTCTAAATTCTTTCAAAGACATTTAAAGTCAAGAAAAAGGTTCGTCTTTAACCCACAACCTTAACTGGTGAAGCCACGTGACTGCAACTTTTGCATGGCCCAATTGGACATGTACCCCGACCGCACAAGCTATCACCGTGAAGTATAAAATATTCCTGCATTTCGTCTGATGAGACCCAATCCCTTTCTCTTTGTCTCCTCTTTTTCTTTCACTTATTTCTACACTCATATGTCTGACATAAAATCTTGCGAAATATGTTCAGCTAATCTGGGTCTCAATTGTGCTATTTGAACCAAATTTACATGACGCGATTGTTTAGAGAAATCAACATTGATAAAATGATTTGTCGGATAGTTTAGGTCAACTTTAAGAAGTCGCATTTGCTTGCACCTACGCATATTTAAAGCGTAATGAAGCAATTGCCTCTAATACAATTTCTACAATGAAAGCAAATTGCCCGGCGCGTTGACCTATGCTACGAACTCTCTCAGACTTGTCTGCATTCCAAACTGTATCAAATATACTAATACTTTTTATATTCGTTTAATTTTTCAAATTAAAGAATATAAAAAGTATAAACTAAATTTGATATGCTATGCATATAAACATACATAAGGTATCGTAGTTCGTGTTTAACAAATCCAAAAGCACCTGTCGTAAAATCGTGACATTTAAAACTTTTATAACATAAGCGTCTATTCAGCTAGCGTTCACTCTCTCTCTGTCTCTCTCTGAAGGTCTCCGTTTAGTTCTGCTCTGCATACCTAAGTGTTGGTAACAAGGTTCAAGTCAATAAATACATAACCAAAACTATTATTTTACAAAAACTAAAATAAGTATCATACTTTCCATCTCACATCACTTATCAGCTGTTTAGGCTACAGGAGGTCACAAGGGAATGGATGTACGAACGAACATGATCCATCGTCTGGGTTAGTGGGGTAATAAGCATTGACTTGTGAAGACTTGTATTACAATTTTCATACAACCTCTTAGAGCTTGTACCAATGTTGACGAATTACCGTCTCCCGGTGGTCCTCGTGACCTCGTCGTTGACATTGGTTATTAATATCAGTGCGTCGTTACGAAGGTACCATCGTCCGTGAGTACGTCACCACTAGCGTATTGTTATCTCTGTCTACCTCGATAAAAGTTAGAAGTATCACCGGTATACAGATATGCATAAAGGATTGAAACAAGATATCGACTTTAGTTTTTTTATTCATTTATGTCGTGTGAATGTAAATACGGAAATACTAAATTAGTGGTGAGAGCTTAGTAGTCAAACATTATTAGTGCAGACGTAGAAACTGCCGATGTCTACCCCCTAGCTAGGTGGATGGGGAATGGGTAGCCATCGGCAAAGTTTCTGCGTCCGCATACTAGGTTAATGATTATAAAATAAGTATTTAAATTGCATTTCGTCTAAACTCTTTGTTTTCAGCGTGATTAACGTCATAGCTATATAGCTGTTCGTGTTTGCGACAGCCCTGTGTGTCCAGTAATCACACAGGGGTCCTCACCCCCTAGCGCGGGTGAGTCACTCGTCATCTAGCTATCACGTGCGTCTATTGATGCTGCACTTAGGGCTGCCTGCTACTCAAATGAATATTAGAGATTAAATAATTAAGCAATTTAAATACGAATCTAGAATTAGTCTTTTTTAGTTTAGTAAATAAGCAAAGGTTCGTGGAATAAAACATCCTGTGTGCACTTTTAATTGTTTATGAAATAATTATATAATAAGATAATATAATTGTATTCAAGATAATGAACAGACAAACAACTAAATGTAGTTTTTTATTGCTATCTTTATCGTTGCTGGGCGTTCTTTGCAGTGTTGTTTATGTCACTATACAATAAAGGACATTGTACTGTGTTTATAAGCAACTACTTATTACCATAATTCTTGTGAAGAGCGAAAAAGCATCCGTTAAGTCTTACTTTTTATAGTTAAGTTATAACATGAATTAAGATGATTTTAACAATAAAATTTTAAATATTAAATAAAATTCCATGAAGGTAATACCGGGCTCTTCCCAGCGTGAGTCACATTACGCGAACAATAGAAACTCAACATTATTAGCATTTATACATCTTTCCTGAATATATTTATCTTAACGAATGTATATAAGAGTACAGGAATATATAAGAAAAAAAGAGTCTACAAATCCATGAAAAAATCAATTGGATATCCGTTTTTCTCACTTAGATATGTTATATATCTGCTTTTTATGTAAGAAATTCAAGTCAGTTCAGACAATTAGCCACGATTTTAAAAATAGGTGTTTTTGAATAATTTTGAGATGAACATTGTTATCGGAGCGCCACCAACTGTATCAACAAATAAAACAACATAAAACTGGCATTAAAGTGCGATGATCGCTCGCTAACCTATTTCGTACGCAATTAACGACACCTTGCACAACAGCGGTGAGGCAGTAAACAGAAAACTGCAGCGCGCCAGCCCTACGCGGCCCGTGCTTTATCCATTGCCTCGCTAAATATAGCCGCGTCGTTCGAACACTTGGATGCGGCATGTTCGTAACACTTTCGTTTTCCGTGTTTGATAACTTTGTCATATAATGCAATAAATCGTGCGTTGATCTATGATTATAGAGTAACCACTTATTTCGCCTGATAAGTTTTTTTTAAATGTAATTTTTTTGTGTACCGATTTTTCGTTTTTTCAGGAAAACATTTTTACTAAGGTTGCGAGGTCAGGTCAGCATACGTCAGTATGGATATGATATGTTATCACTCGATTATTTTTAGGAATCAATTCAAACTTTAATAATAGTGTCATTATTATTTTTGCTAGGTAACACTTACATCGTAAGGGTATTGAGTTTCTATTACTCCCATTATAAAAACTTCTTCTATTTAATTGCCGCATCCATTTATTTGTGTGTACATCGTCCGGCCGTGAGTGTACCCGCTCCCGCCCGCGAGCCAGTCTCTCCCCGAATCCCGATGCTCCCGAGCGTGTTCTGCTGCCGCAAGGTCTCTCGCATCCCGGTTTTATCCCGCACTTGTCATTTCCATAGCCCATTGTCGTTCCATTATAGAAAAATGTAATGTCAATACACGCGATGTAGTCGCCCGTCATAATGTAATGTAGTTTGTAGCTGTGTAATTGTGGGTGATGTTTGTGCTGACTTGTTTTAAGAAATATATCGCAATGGGCCTGCCTGACTTAACGGTGAGTTGTTTTTTGTTATTGAATAAGCACTCGCGATCAAATACACCAGACGGACTTATTACAAGGAAATAGATTTTACTAAAATCAAAATATTACTCACTTGGGAGTTTTAAACCAATAGTTGGTTCTCGCACCGTCTTTGTGGGCAAAGTTCAACGTTTTATCGTATAATTTGGAAAAATCTCTGCCTGGAATTGAAGGGGATTTTCAAATTAGTCATCAAACAACTTCTCAAGTGTCGCTTCTTTTGTCTATTTACTATAAATGATATCTACTGCGGCACAAAGTATAGGAAAGCGAGTAGCATATTTCATGTATCACGCGCATATTTCGCGCGTTATTTGAGTTACATGCGTGAATGCTATATTTTAACTGATTTTAAAATAACATATCATTTTTTTCAACTTCGTTTATTTATATTTTGTTTATTCTTACTGCGTTGTATTGCCCGTGAACTCGTAAGTTCGCTTTTTGTCGCTTTGTTTCACATTTTCACAAAGTAAGTAAAAGTATTTTTAAAGGAGGTTCTAACTTGGGTATAAGTGTAGAGGCAGACTATATGCTTGGCGTATGTAGTATATAGTAAGCTTCTGTCCTTAATCATTTTCCATTAAATATTTTCAATTCGATCACTAAGATCACTAAGGGAAGTAAAAAATCTTATGTCATTTGAGATTCGATTTGAAATAGGCATAATAACAACACGATCCCAATCCTTTTCTCTTCCACCCAAAATAAAATCCGCATTTCTACCGTCTCGACTCCTCTTCTTTAGTTATTCCTTTCTTTTCTTTTTGCATAAAACCTACTAACGTATGTAACCTCTTTTCTACTATATAACAATATTTTAATGTGAATGTTTGTTTTCAATTGTTATTTGATTCGTAAACGTATGCTTGTCTCATTGAAATCATTGCAGTGTACTTAGCGAGCGATCTCTCAATAATGCATCAATCAGCGTCGGTCATTTGGCGGACAAACATCCGAGTTTGTTTGCGGGCCACAGTTTTTGTTTCGTTTATTGTATCAAAACATTGCGCCCTGCCAAAAGATACACGTCTTGGGTATAAAGAGTCGTTCGTATGCTACTTTACTATGTCAACATCTATTGACAAAGAGTTTTTGAAGTATATGAGTTAGTTCGTTATCCGCTACAAATCTACTATTAATAATATCCTGCATTAATAATAATAATACCCTGGGACATTATTCTCACACGGACATTGATTCCAAACTAAGCAGAGCTTGTACTTTGGAAACCAGATAACTGATATACTACATATACTACTTTTCGTTTGTAAATACATACTTAAATAGATAATTACACCCACACTCAGGACAAACAGACATGTACATGCACACAAATGTCTGCCCTGAGTGGGAATCGAACCCACAAACACCAACCAACCGGGTCGTCAACGTAGATTAACACTTTTGCTTAGTTTGTTACTGAGCTTATTTCAACCCCATAAAAGAGCATCTTTTATGAGATAAGATGGCAAGCGAACAAGAGGTTCGCCATTGTCAATAAACAAGATAGTTAAAGAAAAAGAAATCAGTTCGGATAGGCAGGTTTGCGTTTTTTCTGAGCATTCTGGGAGTATGAGGTGGAGCTATGAGGAACTAGCCACGAAAAAAAGTTAGTGTGATTTGAGAAAGTTTTTAAGAGGTTTTCCTCTTCGGGGTCGCCAGGTGGGAGTAAATATTATTTGCGATCATTTTAACCTTCACGCTATATTATTAGGCAATAAGACCCCACTTTCGAGCAATAATATTTTACGCCATGATGGTGAAAAGTCGTTATGCACGTGCTAATTGTAACTTTAAATTATTTAAGGCGTACATGTTTAGAGAAATATATTGAAGGTAAAATAAACTGCTCTATATAATGAAATCCGGATCAAGGTAATATCAATCATTCACGCGAGTCGCTCTAAATGGACATTGTTTGTTTTGACTGCCTTACAAACAGCATTGCAGCTTGTTTCTTGTATGTTTAAATAACAAACATTTACATATATTCCACATTTACAATTCAAAACACGCAAAGATAAATGACCAATAAAGGTGTAGGCATCAACTCTTACAACTTAAGGCATCTCAATCACTGGAGCGAGAAGTACTCGCAGCAAAAGCGAATTGCAAGAGGTGATTGCTTCCGCATAACGCTGTTAATCAACTAGATTGAAAAGGTTTGCCAAGCTACAAACACACAAACGACTGCCTCAGTTGGAAAGCCGTGGCGTGATTACCATTAAACGTCTTACAGTGATTTTTGCTGCAAAGCCAGGAGTAAACTAGACTTAGCAAGACATAGACTGTAAATTTCTAACTCACCAAAGTCAGGTTACTTGGTGAGAGAATCAAATGCCTCTAACTTTCGTCCTTCTCATTCCTTTCCGTTTTCTTCACGTCCGTCTTTTCCATTGCAAATTAAGTTCATGTTTGTCGCTTCCATTCAAACATTTTCTCTTGTTACACAAACTTTTTCATGCTTGCCTGATATTGGACAATTTGTTAACTCTGCTTAGACCACATATATTGGCTGTGAATAATGTTTGACAGAATGTTCTAATGTTTGTGGACCTCAGTATATCGAGATATATAGGGCGAACAGTTAAATTTAACCCATGAAACGGCTGCTGTTCAGTCCCGCCGCAGAATTGGCACAGTGCGTTAACTGTTTGTGTTTTGTGAAACGACTCCGGTGTGGCAATATCTTAAATGTGTTGAAGTAAAGTGAGACGTTCCACTTCTACATTACGCGTGTTCATTTGAAATAACATCTGTTTTTTGGTAGTTATTGAGTGTATATACCTTGTGGCTTGATATTTTCAATAGTTTTTAAGAGACTTTAATTATATAACGAGATAAACAAGCTCGCACTTCACCTGGTGTAAGTGGCAACCGTTACACAACATTCGCAATGGTCGAAAGACTTACAAATGTGTTGTGCGTTGACAAGATATGATTTAAAACTAGTGTGTTTCGATCACATCGCCTCTTAATGTCGAGTGGGATAGTCTAGCATTAGTTTATTATACAAAAAGGAGGTCGTGATACTTTCCCGTTGAGCCAACTCATCACAAACACTGTTAAAAAGTTGTTAATAGTAGTTATATTTATTGGTGCCCGGACAGGAGGTGCGCGCCGAGCGCGACGTGCTGCAGGCGCGCATGTCGGAGCAGGCGCTGCGCATCTCCTCCCTGTCAGCGCGCCTCACACGCCAGCGGCACGACGCGGACGCGCTCGCGCACGCCGCGCACAGCCAGCTCGGCGTGCAGCTGCACGACGCCAACGCAGAGGTCATCTCACACGACCACTACCACCGCACAACAAACATACACACTGACACGTACATTAATGAGGCATCTAATTATACACTTATCAGATCCGAGTAGATTTGGCTACATACTGCGTATGGGTAAAACATTATTAGGCAGTGAGTTGAATAAACCTAAACGTAACGCAGGAAAATGATTTTAGTGGTAATAAAGAAGACAAGTTAAGCGTTATTCATAGTTCCCCACTAATGTATATATCACCGACCGATTGTAAAAGTAGGCCCTTTATCATCGGGCTAGGCAAATTCTAAATGGTCGCCACATTGTCAGTTAAACGAATTGTTGACAGTTTGTATTTCTTTCCTAGGCACGTTATAAAGAGGCGACGTAAGGCAGGCAGTCATATTTATCAATAGTCATGAATGTCTTTGTTTACAAAACTAACTTTGAGCGCTGATTGGTCGAAACTTGAGACGCGGTTTTTTGATTCGTTGCCAGTCATCCTTTAGTCAGTCGCTAGACGTAATTGTGATTTTTTTTTGTAGCAAATAAATGAATTTTTTTGTAGCATTAGTTACACTAAAATATAGCACTAAAATTATACACAACATTAAATAGTTAGAAAACAAAAATTAAACAAGTCTTTATTTTCCAACCGGTTATGGGCAGTGAAAAATAATCAAAAGAATTTTCACCTTTATCAACTAGATATCAACGTCACAAAGAATATTACACAAGTTTCTTAAACACTGAAAATGATTCAAACAAAACTCATAATTATTTTTCACTGTCTTCAATTGTCAATATGTGCTATGTACGACCCAATAAACGCGATTATTTTAAGTTCATTGTATACATCTTTACTTAGCTTGGCCATTTATATATATAGTGATGTTCTAGTTCCATATTATTTAAATGATAGCTTTGACACACGGATATGACATACGGACGTGGTGACAAGTTGAGTCACGTAACATCCCACGGGACGAAAACAATAACTATCTCCCGGATATGATAGCATTTCCCTGCACAGATATAGAAATTGATATATAATTAAGCATAATAAGTTACAATACAATGCGGCTTATTGTACTTTCTATATTATGCTCTTTTAATTTAGTAGTTAGCAAAGTATAAGTGAAACTTAATGAATAAAACAAAGTAAGTTGTTCAATTTGTCATACCAGCTTATTTATGTCCTCTATGTCGCCCTTAAGTTAAGCTGAAGAGAATGTCTTTAGAATTAAGTTTGTCTATTATTAACTTATTAAAAAAACATGTCTATTAACCACATTAACACTATAAAAATAAATAACTACATGTAAACTATAAATTGAATTGAAACTCTTTCTCTAAAGGTACAACGGTTAAAAGAGGAGCTTGAAACAAAGGACAAACAGTTAGCGCGGCTGAAACAGAACTTAGAGGAGAAGAACAAGTCGACGGAGCAACGCGCGGGGTACGGTGACACGGGTAAGTCTTCACTTTATTTGACTTTATATTAGATTTTATTCAAAATCGTCTTGTGATAATCGTTTTGTAGCTTTATTTTCTTTAATCATATTATACTCGTGCAGGTATTGTGAAGGACAAAGTGAGTGGGCTGGAGCGCGAGCTGGCGGCGGCCCAACTACGCAGCAGCCAGCTGCAGGCTCAGCTGGAGGCGCTGGCAGCCGACAACCGTCGCCTGCAGCAGGCGTTGAACCAGCAAGACCTGCAGCTCAAGGACCTCTTGGGTGAGTGTACACACCAAAACAAACAGCCAAGACAGACGAAAATAATGTTCCAGGTATTGGAACATCTTTTGGTTACGAAGTAAATATGTAAAGTGTAAAACATGAAACCA
>JWHW01030830.1:75100-88820 GCA_000931545.1 Papilio glaucus | reverse complement strand
GAGGAAGGGGGTAATAGATAAGTTCTTAAGATAAACACATACCAAAAAATCTACCTGCCGCTGCTATTTACCACGTTATCAAGTCTAAGACAGCAAACTTGGTGACCATCCGTTGTTAATCAGTTTCTTCAAGAGTCTTTCAGCTCCAGAGTCATCATCAACGCTATTGTAACAGCAGATATCACATCCAAGGCAATGATAGTTTAGTGCTATTTTTTTTAGCTTGTACTTCGATTACAGTCGTCATAATTGACATGGGAAGGGGAAGAAGGCTGACACCGGGCCTTCGACACCTCACTCGTTAGACGAAACGCAGAATAATAACATACTCCTACTTCACATCTGTCTTCTATGAGGTCGTTGTATTTCACCGGTCAAGCCGGCGATTCATGCAACAGATGTTGTTGCTCTACCACTGTTAAATACAAAACATGATAAAAATTACAATTATGACGTGGGGTACCTTCCAGAGAAGAGTGAACATGTTGTTTCTAAACTAATGCGATGCGTACCATCTTTCCACTACGTCACCTCTTAACATCAGGGGATTGTGATCTAGAGCTGATTTATTCGTTATTAAAAAAAACAATAACAAATTTATAGAAGAAGCTGGCATATGAGCAAGCCTTACGCTTAAGCCAGCATACCTGATGTCAAGTGAACGCTACCGTACACTACTAGACACTCGTACAATCAAATGTATTGCAGATGCGTTGCGTACCTTTAATAGTTCCCATCCTATCCTTATGAGGAGATGAGTTATTATGGGAGCGTATTATTGTATTTTTTTAATGGAAGAAGGTAAGCACAGGCGTCCGCAACAAACAAATGAGTTGCAGATGTGTTGCTTACATTTAATGGATAGAGGAGGCGATATTTCCTTTTTCTATCCATCACCTACCCATCCAATCCTCCTTCCCTTCCCATCCAATACTGATTAGAAAAGGATGGGATGGGGATGGGAAGATGACTAAAATTGGGCCTCTGGCACCTTACTCATAAGACGAAACTCACGCAAGTAATTAATTCCCGCCTGTCTTCTGTTAGGTCGTGGTATTTCACCGAGCCGGCCTATTTGTGCAAAAGATATTGTTTTTCCAGGCTCTACCATTGTTATATACAGTTAATAATTTTATATAAAATAAGTTTATAAACGCTTAACAAAGACATAACAAAAACAAGCTTCTAAAATCAACAAGTTTATCAAACAATGGAACTAAAATGAAAGCAGGCTTATTATATACTAAGTTGTTAGTTGAACTTAATATTTGCGGTTGTGTTATTTCAGGCTCTGGAATATTTACGTTTACCTAATTTACTTAACTAATGATTGGAGTAAGTTATTGTTAAGTTTCAGGACATGGAATTAGTATATAAACGATCTCATTAAATATTTAACGAATGAAGTATAACATTAGATATTCTTCAAATGACATTAGCCCGGGCACGTTGTTTATAAAACGGATGGCCAATGGGACTAGAAGCTTCTAGACCACGTACAGAACACCGTGGGTCGACCTCCCACCTAATGGATGGCATTTTCAGGTTGCGGGAGTCAGAATGAGGGCAGCAAAAGCAAGACATGGATGAAGTTTCTTAGATAAAGATACTCCTTGCTCCTAAAACCCTGTCCAATAAACTGTGAATGATAACCTATACGCAGTGATACTACTACACATACGTCTTACAATAACAGCGTTATTACAAAGTAAAACTTAACCGCCTTGTATTATACATCTAGCTAGCTAATGTTATTGTTCTCTGAGGAAACATTGTATGTTTTGAAACGCTTTCAGTTTTCACAACACGATACGAGTTCTAACACAATGTACTTGAAAATGTTCAAGCATGTGGGCAGCGTTCAGTTTTACACTCCTTTCGATTATACCAGTACTTGCTTATGAGTTTTCAATGTCACAAGGTAAGATAGAGATTTATAACTAGATATTTCTAAGCAACTTCAGATAAATGCGTATCTGGAATGTGATTTTATTAGCCAAATATGGTAAACGTCATCTGCGACAATAACTAACCACTTACACCAGGTATCCAAAGGGGTAGGCAGTTATTACAGATGTTCTATGAAGTTTAATATGTTTGTTACTATCGTTAGATCATTTCATGAGATAAACTTTTATTGTATACTGTACAAGGACATCCGCTGTGACGTCATCGGACTCAGGGCTAATTCCTTTCCCTTTTCCGTCCCTTCCTTGTCCATCCCTTCTCTACCCTACATAAACGCTGAATGTTTCGAAAGTCTGTGTAGTGGTGGTCACTTTTCTTAACGTGAGTAAGTGGCTAATTTGGCCTCTAAATTGTTATTTGAAAAATATCTAAAAGTGCCCTTAAACTAGTTCTATGGGAATCTGCGGTTTTTATTTTTAAAAGTTGCAACATGGAAAACCTAGAGGTCAAGTCACATCGTACTTTAATACATTGTAATATAGTGCTTTTTTCCTTTTTTGTGTGATTTGCGTTCTTATAAAAATACCTTCACTGTCAACCGACGATGTCCATTTTGTTTTCAGACATGCCGCGCTACATACATAAGGCATTGATACAAAAGAATCGATACAAAATGTTACCAAGGCAACGAGTGAGGACGCTAAGGAACTTAACGATGCCAGATGTTTTAAATAAAATTAAAATCATCACCCAAGCGTTGAATCAGCACGCGAAGAAAAATGGTTACAAAGTCGACTACAGATTTAGAATATTAGGTAAATTAAAGAGATAGCAAACCAAGTAATGAAACAATTTATTTAAATTTTAATATTTTAATTAAATAATTATGTACAGGGTTAAATTACAAATACATACGAATGTGTTGCATCGAAACTACAATTATGAAATTTCATTAAAACCTATTTATGTATTTGAAAGATATACGAGAGATGCAGAGGCTTGTTTAAAATACATTTAAATATCAATAAAAATATTTAATTTTAAGAAATTATTCTACCAAAAACTGTTTTCGTTAAATAATTATATTTACAAAATGTTACATAATTAAAAGCAATTTAAGTTTTCGACGAGACACTGTCGTTGTTTTCTAAGAAACTTAACATTAGCTAAAGAAATTAATGAAAATGTTATGGTAATTAAAATCAACTTGCTGGTTCTATTCCTTTTACATGAATTAAGTTAATTTAGAAGCAATCAAATGTATTGAAATTTTCTTGTTTATCTTGTTAATGAAAATGTTTATCGACTTCTGACTTAAGATGTATATAGCTTAAAAAGATGCGGGAAATTAAGTCAATTGTTTAACTTTTTAAGACTCGTGTTACAAGCGTAATCCATTTCACTGTTATCTCCTGTTCTTCATCGTACATATTAATGTGAACATGATATATAAAATATCGTTAAAAAACTTTGAATGGAGGCCACGGATGGGAACCAGAAGTGTAGGGCCCTTCTTCCAGATGAGATTTTGTGTGAACGTCAGGGAGTCGCTAAATGCGGTGCGAGGAGGACCTCATACTACGAAAGGCACTGGCAAAAAAAATGACTAGCAGAGGTCTGGTATATACTGATGGTGATGATGATGAGGGGAATAAGTTTAAATATGTTAAAGATAAAGGCGTAGATTTAAAAACTGTCACGTCAAAAGAACAAAATTCATGTAACCTTCAAAGAATTTTATAATATATGATAATAAAAAAAATCTGTTAGAAATTCCCAATTCAATTTTAAAGGATCGTCAATGAGCAGTGAGCTCGCAGTACATTGAATATCAAACCGACTCCCCATAAAACAATACGTAAGGGCATCAAATCCACAGCGACAATTGGATACGCCGATAAGACAGTGATGTATGGCAGCAATTGCTTTTTGTAAATTGTTCGTCTCTCACACAATACAGAATCGAAAATTTATGAGTGTATTTTTGTTGGAAAATGAGGTATGGTACAATTGTTTCTGATAAAATAGGGAGCTTTGATTAAAATACAAATGTACTGTAACATAGAAAATTATTAAGTTAAAAAAAAAGAAATTGAAAATATTGAACGAGCATAAATTTCTGTATAATTTACTTATAAAGCCATTATGTAATACAGCGCCATCTATTGTGGCAGTTGGTTTGTTTTTACTCGATTACGGACGTAACAAACTTAAGATTATATTTTTATGTATTTGCCCGAGCGACGCCGGGGCTAGTCGCTGCTTGTATTTCATTTGTATACGCTGGTAAACATTCGCGGTAAAAATCGACCTTCACTTTTAAATATTGAATTTGTATGGAACGGGGTATCTGGAGGTATAAAAATCTATGGATATATCTTATCAAAATAGTTAAGGGTCTACAGATTAGTGATGTTTTTTAACAACAGTACAAAATGCAAATCGTTGCGAATGTAAGTACACGTAGTTTTAGCTAGGCTATCCATCAAGCCCACTAGCCCATTCACGTGCGTGATAAATGTGCTTGCGACGTGATAACAGTGTAGCACTCGAGATGTAAACATTTCTCGATGTTTTCCGACTGTATATTATCATGACGAGTTTTATACAGCAGAGCAGTGGTGGCCCAGTGGTTTAGGTACTACTACTACTACTACCCCTACTTACGTACTGTGTCGTGGGTTCGAACCCAGGCACGCGTTTTACTTTGTGTAATATATTTTAGCACCACTGTTCAAAAACTATGAAGGAAAACATCGTGAGGAAACCGGCATATACCACTATATTACCGAAATTACCGAACCACTAAATTCGAAGACACGTGACACCAACCCGCACTGGGTTAGTGTGGTGGATTACGGCCGCCTCTCGGAGAGGAGACCTGTATCCCTGCTATGGGGAAACATACTAAAAAGCTGATTTATTTTATTATAATTCACACAGGATATGGCTAATGCCCGCGGCTTTCCATTTTCCGAAATCCATTTTTCGATTTTTTTGTAAAAAGATTCTTCGTATAAATAACTTTGAGTAACAGGTCACATGTGTCAAAAAGTTGTTATTGACAAGACATAAAACATTACCATAGTGACCAATATTGTAAATTAAGGTATTATGTACCTGGGGAACGGTTTTATTTTCAGGATAAAATGTAAGTACCCCACCCCAAGTCATGACATAAAATGACATGGGTGCAAAATTCCATTTAGAGTCGATAAGTAGTAAAGAATAACAAACAAACAAACTCACATTTGCAATTATAATATTAGTTAGGATGTACTCTATTTTTAATCAAATATTATATGTTGTGTTTTGGTTTTTAAATTTATCAAAAGTATACAAAATTTACTAAAAGTTTTCAAATTTGTGTATCACATAGTTTATGATCTGTTCAATCACAGCTTTAGTTTTTAGTCTTATATTTCAAAAAGGTGTATCCAGTTTTAAATGCTAGATTTCTTCGTCAAGTTCAAAACTCATATAGTGAAAACATTTAAGGACAAAAGAAATTCTTTTAGAAACTGTACAGTTCATTCCTTATTTTATTTCTAAACGTTTGTACATTTCTATGGACCAGATTAGTGACATACTGAAATAAGGCGATATGAAGAATACCCATAAAGATGATACGTAGATGTATTGACGTAGAAGAAGCGAGAGAGTTGTGCCAGGATCACGCCAAATGGAAATCCGTAATGGTTGAATTGATAGAAGAAGAAGAATAGTAATCGGAAAGCAAAAATTATTTGCAAAGTAATATAGAATCAATTTTGTTAGTGACTACTTTTGTAATAATTTACGATCCATATCGTACTAATACGGTCTTATGAATAGTGACGCCCCCTGCTTCCTCATCATTTGTCAACGTCAGACCTCATATTTTATCAACTGGCGAACAATGTTAACTACATTTCGATGGAGACTGGCTTAGCGACTGGCTTTAAGTCCTTTGATGGATAAATCCTCGTGATCTTATAATGTAACACATTTAGTGTTGTGAAATTATTGTTTTTAACCTTTCCATTTATCGGTAACTATGTTTTTTCTGTAAAATTATAGGACGGACAGGACACTAAAAATATGAGACTAGGATGCCGTGCAGAGAGAAAGTCGCACTAGCAAGTTCCGTTTAGATTATTCCAAGACAAGAGATTATTTCCATCTCCTAAAACATTGATCGTGTTAAGAAAAATATTTAAGGAGGCACACACAACTGAAGTAGATTTATACTTTGTTTCGTCCGATAAGTGAGATTCCTTCTTAATACTTCTCCTTTTTCTACAACCTCCTCCTATTTTCTACAAAATAGCTGGATTCTCTTTGTTGTTTGTTATCTCGCTCGTCACGTTATTCTATAAATATATTATGATCTGTATATTTAAAGTAGATAATATAAATAATGAAATGATTACTGAAATAAAAGTCCTGCTATTTACTTTGCTCGGAATTTCAATAAGAGAACTTCCCAAGCGGGGCTTTTTGACAAACTATTGAGTTTTGTCATTTGAGTTTGTATATACACTTAACATCAGGTCAGATTGCGGTCAAGATCTAGATAATTTATAGTCATTCAATGTCAACGAAATTGATAACTGTAGTTTTCTTATAAAGGTATTAATTAAAATCATATTTTCTCCGAACGCACTGTATAAGAAATATTAAAATTCAGCTCCTAATGAAAATAAAGTAAATTTATTAAATTGTAAATGAAAATCAATAAATCCTACTAGAATTGAGTTCTTCAGAATCCTAATATCTAGAATTTTATAATTACTAATTAGTAGTAAAAAGAAAAGCATATCTTTATCAAATTTGAATGAGACATATACAAGTTTCTGGAATCGTCAGTCTTTTTTATTTTTAAAGTATCTTAAGCAATTTCATTTGTTAATAAACTAGCGAATCGCCCCAGCTTTTAATGGGTAGTCTCTCCTACTTTGGACCTTTAGGGGGATACATTTCGAAAAATATTTTTAGTGTTTAGTTTTTTAGTGCTCTTCTACGTATTAACAGAAGTCTCTGTGCAAAATTTCAAGTCTAGGCCTAGTAGTTTGGGCTGTGCGTCGATATATTTGTCAGTTTCTTCTTTGTAAAAATAAATAGATTTACTGTCACTTTTATTAATTTCAATTAAAGCATTGGCGATGTGTGTTTATAAAAAAAAAACAAATCCTATGAACATTATCTCAAATAATGAACACATGCAAGTCTAGACTACTACTGTCTATGCTTAAACTGATTATACCTGGTTTCAAAGCAAGATATGATTGTTGTAAACAAATTTAATTTACCATACATGGCGGTCATTACACTTTTTATACTATCATCGGAAATGTAAGTTTGTAGAAATAGTGTGATAGAGTGAAGTTAAATTGTATAATATGGATAGCTTATGTTATAAGGTAATGTGAGAAAAAGTTGTTTTTCGAAAATATTTTGGAATTTACGAATTTTAACGTGAAAACCTTTGTTTACAAAAATCCCATCTTGCTGCCAAACAAGGCACACATTGGTGTCATTTGGTTCTAGTGAACCATGGTAATTAGTATTACCATCTCTGATGTTTCCATTCGTAAAGATTGTGGCAGCGACCTTACCACGGGATCCAACATTAAAATGATTTGTTGCAATACGTCCAAATTTAAATATTTGATCGTATCACGTCTAGATCAATTTATACGTCAAATATGACTAAACTATTTCCAACTTTGTTCAGATACGGATTGTTTGATATTAGTTCATTTATTCTGTTCAATCTAATTAACGGAGGTGATAGTAGATACCTAACTTTGTGTCCGTCGATAATTTTCATAATGAAAATTTAATTGGACTAAAATTTTATGTGTATTGAGGAATATTGTTGTTGACCATTTTAAAAGACACTAGCATGAATTATAAGTGTGCCCTTTGAAGCGAGTGTCTTAGGTACTAATTTACATGAAATCAAAACGTTGTGATGTCATTGGACGTTGAACTTATGTTTTTGTGCACGAGTAGTACTTGAAATTCTTATAACAATTATTTTAATGTTTTGATATCCAAACGAATATTTATCTACGCGGTGATTTTAAATTTATTTAGTTTTAAAATTTAATAGTGAAAAGATTCAGTTAAAATGTATTAAAGCTTCAATCGTTTTATCGGTTTGGGAAAAGAAGAAAATCCTTTTTTTATATTGAATAAAGTTACGCTTGACCACGATCCCACCAGCTGATAAGTGGTGATGTGGTCGAAAGATGGTACGCACTAGTTTAGTAACAGTCTATTCATTCTTCTCTTGAAGACACGTCATAATTGAAAGGAAATACAGTCAGTATCCGTTCAATCATGACGTGTCTAACAACTTATTCCATTGAACAAACATTCAAATCGATTCATTCGATTATACAAATATATATTTATTCAAAATTCCTATGAAAATAAAACGATTTTTACTATTCATTTTGTATTTAAAATTTACGCTGCTGAAGCTCGAATAATATTTAAAGAACTAGTAACTAATATTCATTAATGTAGAAAAAATAACGTTTTTATGTTCACGAATTGTTCGCTTGATCAGGAGTGGAGTGAACTTAGCACATCGGTGCGCTGCGTTGCGGATTGCGGGAGCCCGCATTTAAATAAATAGCTTCTGGTTAACCGGGACGTGTATTCCCTTGTTCGGCTAAATGAAATTTCAGTACTCATTGTTCCTTATTTTGAAATTCGTTGCTTTATATTTCTAACGCTCTACTCATTTAGATTAATCTAAATATTGATACATGGTACAGGACCCTATTACTATGACTCCGTTGGCCGTCCGTTTGTCTGTCTGTCCGTATGTCACTAGGCCGTATCTCATGAACCGTGATAGTTAGACAGTTGACATTTTCACAGATGATGTACAACACAACAAATTATTTTTTTATAGATAATGGTACGGGACCCTTCGTGCGCGAGTCCGACTCGCACTTGGCCGGTTTTTAGTTTCAGTGATTAGAAGGTTTTTTCGATTCTGCGACCTCAGTAGGAGAATTAAAAGAAATAAAGACAACTATTATGAGCGTCTTTATTCAGCATTGGACGTTTTAAGCTACGAATAGGAAATAGAATGGAAAGGAAATGAGATAGGAAAATGTTTTTTCCAAATGATTTCCAACCAATTATGCATAGAAGATCAACAGCAGCAACAAAATCACAAAAAACACATTATGTTGCCGGTATCGTCTTCTTTTTCATAATTATGACATTATTATTGTAAATAAGATAGGGAAATAAGTATATAATAATAGTATAAATATCTTTAATAAATAAAACCAAATATTAGGCATAAGTTTTCGACTGATATAAAGTCTATTATTTAAATTGTTGAGTGACTTTTAATCAAGTAATGTTGAATTCTCTTGTTGTGATAAAGAATGTATATCACATCATGTCGTTATCAAATTTTTGGTTAAGATTATTAACAAATTTTCAATATCCATGATCAACTGTGACATTGACTGGTTCATATTTAAATAATAATGTCACGAGCATGACTTTGAAGTATTTTTCTACGCATTTTAAAACAAAGATGAGAACAATAACAACAGCACCAAATAAAATATTGCTGCTAACGGTATTGAATGTTTAATTACCAAAATATCGACCAGGCGCATTAGCAATCCGCGGTGGTAATGTGGCAGTTAATATCGATTGAATTTAATATTATGTCTGTGTGATTCAATGATTTATTATTGTGTAATAACGTGATAAAGTTTCTACTTTATAGAATAAATAAATTATGCACTATTAAAACTACATTATTCTCAATAAATCTTAGACTAAAGAAAGAGTTCTGACAAATTCTTAATTTCAGTAAATTTTTTATCATATTTTTTGTTATTTTAGCTACACATTTGTTTCACTTTTAAAAAAAAGTGAAATATTCACAGTTTTTCACGAGCTTCGATGTTTAATCGTAAAACACTGTTAGCGGCCAGCGTGTAATGTCTCTTTAGGGATCAATAAAGCGTATTACAAAAACTTTATAATAATACCTTGACTTTATAAATAAAATAGTTGGTCGCTTTTGTCAGCTAGTGAAAGATGTTGGACATAGACTTTTACATTTATGTTGAACTTGAATTTTGTATATGATTTATATAAAACTTTATTTTCATACTTAACTTGCATGTTTGTTTGTAATATTTTATTTAATGCTATATATTAGTAGTTGCCTTTATTTAATTTTGATAATTTATTTTCGCTTTTGTGTGTCAATACGAAATATGATGTATGTACTTTCATTATAATTATTTCCCTATATTATATTTGACTTTATATAGGTAAAAAAGTAGTATCATAGATCTTATAGTCTCAAGAGTCCGCACCAACGACATCTGTTGCAATGGGCCGGCTCGACCGGTGAAATACCACGACCTAACAGAAGAAAGGCGTAGAATTAATTATTCTGCGTTTCGTCCAACGAGTGAGGTGGTGGAGGACTAATTCTACTCCCCTTCCCCTTCCTATCAATATTTATTAGGAAAGGATCGGAAGGGGATTGTAAACAGAAATAGGAAATATTTTTTCTGTTTGTTGTTGTTCTTTGTACATTAAAGTTAGGCGGCAATTGCTTGTTGGATTAGCGATTTCTTGATATTGGTTTAATTAGGATCGTTCGCTAGCTTCCTCTTTAACAAAGATATTTTACTTACAATATAGGTTGTTATATTTTTTAATTCAATCGTAAGCCACCAGTCAAATCTACTGATTTTCTTAATGCTTTAAACTAAAAACATTTGTACCCCGAATTTACAACCTCTTTAATAGTTTCTTCGCATAGTAACAATAGACAAATGGAGACCATTTCATATAAAATAAATATTGTACGTCGATTTGTATTTAATTTTATCCGTAAATAACAAATCTTCCATCAATCTTAATAGAGGAGTCTTGCAATGTTTTAAAAAAAACTATAACGAGCTTCATCGAGGCTCGAAAGTTCAAAATCATCTCTCAAAGTAAGCATTGAAATCTAACCAGTAATATCACATTGTAGTCGCGTTGTGGTTGGCCGGTCGTATTGAGAGCTGTTTGTTTTAGATAAACGTTGACTGTGAACAACGCACCGCTCGCGTTACACATCGCGGTATAGCTTAGTGTATGCGATGGGAGATAAAACATTGTGAGAGATTGTAAACAATCAGATATATGCACATTGAATCTAGAAGTATGAAAAAAACACACAATACACAAGGACTGCCGATAGAAGTTAAAACTCAAAACAGGGGGGAAGGCGAAATAATAGTTCGAAATAAATAAAGAATTAAGAAAAATAAACCCTTGTTTCTTAACAGTGGTTGAGCCGGCAACAACAACATCTGTTGCACGAATGGGCCTTGACCGGGGGAAAACCACGACCTCACAGAAGACAAGGTTGATATTGGTGATGTTGTTTTTGTTGATGATAGTTTGGATGATGTCGATGTTAGGTGATCATAAATAACGGTCACTATGTTTAACATGAAACGGACAGCCTTTGTATATGCTAGATAACGACATAATGATTGATGAATATTAAAATTATTATTAAAATCGTATTTTTAGTTTCACAGTTAACATTCCAAAAAAATCTACTAAAACATTTTGCCTATTTATGATAGTGATGCGGTGATATGTCTGTAATATTAACAAGCCAAATAAAATTAAGAAAAAAACTAAAGCAAAAAGATAGGTAGGTAGATACATAGATAATACAAAACGTACAATAAATCATCGCTCATTTGCGTCGGAAGTTGAAAAGAAATATGTTTGTACGTTTGTGTGAGTTTACATGACTGTTGCGGTATGAAGCTCTGAAAGCAACGTTGTTTACATAACATTGAAACAAAAAAAAAATTGGCTGCATTTTCATACCCAGTTGCGTGAGCAAACGTAATTGCGGTCGGAGTGTATTAGTTCAAATTACTGTCCACAGTGTACCATTTCCGACATCTGTGGCTTTGTCAGACAGCTAGCTGCTGCTGCTAGAGATAAGTCGTAAGATATTAACTAAGAGAAGCGATTTTAAACATATATATTTGTATTAGAAATGTTTTATTGACATAATTATACTTTCTTACAGATGCTTTATTGAATTTTCATTTAATAAATAAATATGCGCTCACGCCCATAACCCAACCCATTTGGCGCGATCCTGGCCCACATCTCTCGCTTCTTCTACATCCATACATCTACGCATACAAGCTCGTCGGTTACGGGTACTGCTTATATCGCTCTTCTTTAGTAACATTTAATAACATCTGTGTCAAAAAGTTGTTCGTGTAAAAAGATGACCATGATACAAGGTACCCCATATAATGTTGTGTACCCCTGACAATGCGTGTGCAAAATTACATAATGATCGGTTAAGTTCACAAGGAGCTGAAGCTGAACCTACTCCTAAGCGTCATAATATCCTAATGAAAGCCGTTTTCCGATTAACAACAATTTTTACCTGCGAATGGCATACCGTCTATAATAAATCAAAAGATTAACTGCGTCAACTGATTTAGCTCCGTCCAGCGACAGTCAAAAAAGCGGCACAAACGATAAAAGTTATTTAACAAAGGCAGGGTTAGGCCATCTATCACGTCGACTGGCCTTTTCATGTCCCTGATAAATACTCGCGCGACGTGACAACAAGCTCCGCACTCTCGATCTTGTAAACATTGTGTCGGCTAGTATTTGTTCGCTTGCCTTTTTTGTCACTTGTCACGGACGAGTTTATTTTTTTCTATTTGTCTGTGTTTTTGTTGACGTTTTTCAGAGGATCCGTGTGTACTAGTCATTTGTGTTGTCATTGATGCAATGCTGTTGCGTACAAATTGTCAAACGAAATTAAAAATATGTTATAGAAAGTGTCATAAATATTAAAGTTAAATATAACTAAATAAATTGTACGTTTAGTAATAATAACCAAGTCTTTGATTTAGTTTTTTTTACAAGTTGGAATCATTGGTATGCGATACACACTTGGAAAATTTGTGTAGATCATTCTAGTAACAATTGTTTAGTGGAAGAAGGCAAACAGGCATGCGGGTCACCTGATTTTATGTGGCCCATTGACATCTCACCAAACAGAAAAGTAACGGATGTGTTGCCAGCCTGAAAATAGGAAGAGTGATTGAATGAAAAGAAAGGAGGAAAGTATGGAAGATGGGACCTGGGACACTTCCTTCAATAAACAAAACGCAAAGGTGGTATTCTGTGAGGTTGGCGTACGGTTTCGATCGAAGTGACCCATTTGTGCAAAAGCTGCTGTTACGATCTCCATCTCTCTATATATAATTAATTGTGTCAGGACGAAAGTCTTTGACCAGTGTGCACTGCCAGCGATGGCATAGAGTACTGACATTGTCCGAAGAATTGAGATAAAAACGAGACAATTAACGCGGTCGCAAATACCGTTTCCAATTCGAACTTTTAAAAATAACACTTCGTATTACAACCCTTTTGAGCCATTGTAAAGCGACGTCTTTACAAAGGCTCATCACATGATCTAGACATCTAGTATCCTAAATATACCTTTTTTAGAAGAGCACGCATCAATATATTAAGTTAACTTCTGTTTTTTCCACTTTTTCCTGTTTTCTTCTCCTTTTTGACACAAAATAAGGTCACGTCAATAATCATGTTAGCTACAATTGACACACAGGTGCACTTTAATCTCATCGGATAACACACGTTTTGTCATGCTGTGCACACACACTTTGGTGTATGATCTAGTTTTTAAGTGTTGTGTCCTAATTAGATGTATGTAAACAATTGTAAACTGTTATGTGTACTTGAATAGAATAAAATTACAAAC
>JWHW01030830.1:55132-65151 GCA_000931545.1 Papilio glaucus | reverse complement strand
TAACTATAATCTATATGATTATAGTTTTCGCTAAGTAGAGGTCAGCTAAGAACAGTTTTTACGAAATTCTACCCGCGGTTACGGGGGCATTAATTAATTATAAGAAGGAAAAAAGTTTGCCGAAACATCTAGTACAATAATATATTATATTATATCTGACTCATGTGTCATAGTAATTTGACTCAGTGATAATTTATTAAAACGATGAACTAATGAAGAAGATAAGGATAACCAATTTTAAATTTGAATGTAATTAATAATCTATTCATTGTACTACTCCAAAATTATTTAAATTAACAGAGACAAGATATTTAGGCCGCTTGAATGACTGCAAGTATAATAAACTCAAGTAAGACTTTTTTAGAGAAGGGAAAGTCGAAGGCACAAGACCACGGGGGTGATCCCCGATGAGATGGACGAATCAAGTGAAGGCTGCGGTGGGTGCTCCCGTACACGAATGTGCCCGATTAACGGTCAGAACGTCGTGCGGCTGTTACTTTTTGCAGCCCAATCTATCGGAGCGTGATAACCACGACCACTCTGACAAGAGTGAAGCGACCAAGAAGAAGACTTTTTTGTTTCAGTCTTTCTGTTCCATATTTTTGTACAAGTTAAACTCTGTTCCTACACTTAGTTCGAGGTAAATTAGTCCTAAAATAATTGGACGTGTGACAAATTACACCTTTCAAGTAAAACAGTATCTATTTAAAAAAAAAAACTATACAGCTAGTCTGCAGTGGCGCGCAGGGTCGGGTGAAATTATGGGGGTTCAAAGAGGATTACACGAAACTTTATAAGGGGTAAGGCAGTAAACTATGAGAGTATATAAACTCCGAGGCAAAGCAATAAAGTTGCCGAGTGAAAGAGAAATATTTTTTTGCAAAAGTTTGCGTTTCGCTAAATTCCTTATGTTGAAAATACCTAATGACGAAAATCAAAATTGAACCATGATGCAATGGCTTACAAGGTTTATTTTACGAAGGTATAAAAATGATCGATTTTGATAATAATTGGTTAAAACAAGGGTTCAGTTATGTCCCATGCATAGCAATTGCAAATTAGAAACAAATACGTCTATAAGTTTTTAGTAAAGTTGGAGTATCTAATGAAGCAATTTTAGTTATAGATGCTGGTCTGGTCAAAGAAAATATGCGTTTAAATACTGCATTTGGAGAGAAGTAAGGACAATCAAGTTTTATTGTTAAAAATATTCTATTTTGACCATGATAAATATCTAAGTATTATAAATAGACGAGTGTTACGTTCACTACGAAGACAAATTTCAAGTTAAGCTGGACTTCAAACGACGACGACTAAAATAAACAATTTCGAATACGATACGATGTCGCATCGAAATTAAGACGTTTTTAAAGTTCCCCTCGCGTCCTGCCGTCGGGGTTTAGTTAGCTCGGATGTTTCGCATTTATCAAGATTTATGGATCGTTTATTTCTTTCAAATTGATTGCAAACATTAAGATGTTTTTTTTTTCCTTTTCTTCATTAAAGACCAGAAATCTTGGTGTCAAATAAAAATACATGAAAAGAGTCAGTAAGTACCTAACGTGAATTGTTGTTTATTGTAGTTCACTTCTGGTCTAAATACATCAGTTTTTACGGTCATTTTACTATTTCGAATTTGATCATTAATTAAGATAAATGTTTTTCAACAACGCACTAAACTTTTTTGCGTCTCCAAAGTTATTCACATCTTTAAATCTGTATCCGGTTGTTTGATCTTTTTACATTTGAGTATTGTTTTGCTTTACTAAACTGATGTTTTGGTTTAATATAAAAAGGGAATACAAAACCATACAAGAAGTCCTGGTTGTAAATAACGTAGAATTAAAAGGGACAACTGCAATTTAATTATAAAATGCTTTTTGAATTAATTTCTCAAAGCTTTTGTTCTCTAAAAATATCTTATAATACAACTAACAAGTTTATTATAATTTAGATATAAATATGCGCCCACGCCCGTAACCCAGAGGGGTAGGCAGAGATCTTGGATTTCCTTTTGGCGCGATCCTGGCACACCTATCTCGCTTCTTCTACATTCATACATCTACGCATACATGCTCGTCGGTTATGGGTGCTCCTTATATCGCCCTTTTTTAGTAAGCCACTAATCTGATCGATATAAGTTTTCCTGCGGCTTCTCCTACCAACACTGCCACTCACTTTTGATTATGATGATCACTTTTTCTAATGTAGAGATTTGTGTATTTCCTGGCCATACTTATAAATAACTTGTTATTTGAAATATAAAATCAAATATTCAAGTTTCAAGTATTCTTTAAGTTAATGGCATATAAATAAGAAGATACGAAAACATAAACCTGAATGCTACCAATTCTAAATTAGTGTTCTTTGATGTTCATAAAATTAAAATTAAATCTAACAATAAAATACAAACAGTGCAACCATCAAATTGAATCCATAAAACCAACAAATTCTCATTAAAACTCCATCCCGTAAAGCTAATAACCGCTGCGACTATTAAGAAATTTTATCTTTCAAAAGGCATCCGAAAGCGACAGTTAATTTCTCGTGACATAAATAAAAACAGAACGAGAGAGGAGGGCCTTCCCTCGTACGAAAAAAATAACAAACATATCTCTCAAAGTAAGAAAACAAACAACGTATGTTAACATCTGTCGTGCGGGCACGAGCCGGTACAGTCGAGCGCTAAAGTACGATACAGATTATTTTATATGATTTTTTATTAATGTGGATTTAAAAACAATATCGTAAATTCAATTATACGATGTTCTGAAAAGTTATCTCCTGAAGATCATACCAGAGAGAAATCTAACATGGCGGAAAGCAGTGTTTTGCCTTAATAAACTATTTCATACTAGCCGTGGCGTGGTACGCATTTGTTTCTCATTTCCCACGAGAGAAGTTCTCAAACTTCGAGTTAAGTGACATGTGGAAGTAAGTTATTGTTAAAACAGGAAACATTACCCTGATAACCGATATTATTAATTATACCATACGAATTTTTATATAGTGTTGGTGAACCTCTTTCACTTTTTATTCATCCAAAATCTTTATGTACATTTTCTATATGTAAAGTTCTATAACTTAGAAATGAAATGTAATATTCTTTCTAATGAAATGTAATATAACTTGTTTCTTACAAAAGCATTTAACTTAGATTGATGAAGAAAGTTTAAGTTAAACTTGCTGAAGAGTGCGATTTAATTTTTCCATGTTGTTACAAAGATGCAAGTTTTCTATCACTTTGACGGGTCACTTGGAAATAATCTTTGAGAAAATTAAAAATTACTCACAGCAACAAATGTACAGGACATATATAGGAAGTTGATATTTTTAAAATAATATTATTAAAAAGCTTTTTAAATTCAGTATAAGCCATTTTAGTCTTTTCGCGTACATTGGTGTTGGTACCGACAAGTTTGGGACCAGTCGGAGGTCCTTCTGCACGATGAATGGGATTAGTGCGACGCCCGGACATCTGACAGGTCCGAAACTTATCGGTACGTTGTTACTATGCTATGCGTACATAGCTATACTATGCATATAGCTATGTACGTAAACGTGAGTAAATCCGTTTTATTTAATTAATTATTTAGTTAATTCGCAAAAGTTTTAATAATTTTAGGCTCTTTAAACTGTCTC
Organism: Papilio glaucus; assembly: GCA_000931545.1. Lineage (NCBI taxonomy): Eukaryota > Metazoa > Arthropoda > Insecta > Lepidoptera > Papilionidae > Papilio > Papilio glaucus. The sequence continues at coordinate 61,509 of JWHW01030830.1, read as the reverse complement.
GAAGACGGTCTATAGAAAAATTGCTACATCAAAAAGTTTCTTCGATAAAGATGAATACAGCTAAGCCATTGGACGACGGATCTGAGATAACTTTGGTCATAGTTTTAAATGTTGTTGTAACATGTTGCGTTTGATGTTTCAATAGAATGTTTAGAAAGTAATTTAAATAATCCCTCAAGTTAATTTAAGACAATAATTACGTATTAATTAATTTGTTATTTCATGCATAACATTTCATGCACTTTTTACGAATACACAAAATGACACATTTACTGAGTTGTTAATTAATTATGTTTTGATATGATAACCATCTAAATCAATCAATAATTAGATTGCGAGAATTATGGAATAGTTTATATAATTTGATTGATGTTACAGTAACACAAGTTATTTCAAATTGCTAACTGTATTATATCCTTTCTATATCCGGACTTTCATGGGCCTGTTGGTGGCAAGAAAGGATTAAATTATTAATGTTACCAGATTTTTTTTTAAATCTGTGCCTACAGTTGTACAAAGATTTTTTTTTTAAATCTGTGCCTACAATTGTGTACTTATAGCGTCTAAAGTTAATAAAATTTGAACTAGACTTTTTTTGTTGATAATTTTAAGCATAATTTGAACTTTAGCACACGACTGTACAGCGTGTTCGAAATTCTATACGTCAGTGTTGATTGCAGTTAATTATAAATTCGTATCCCTCTTATTGTCTCTACTATTTTTAGTTTCAACTTACAAATGGAGCCTCATTTCATATTCATTCTTTTGTAACACTTATAGAGTTCTTTTTCCTTGTTCAGATGATTACATAGGAGTTGTTAAATCTGCACCGATCTTCAAATCAATTCCGATTTGTGGAATTTTATGAGTGGTTCAAAGTGCAACTCTACCACCTAAAAATTCCACAATAAACAATAGTTTTACACATAGTTCGAATTTAACACATGTATATGTATAGTCGGGGTAAAAAAAGGTTCGACACCTGAAATTCGACATTTGCTTGCACCAAGAAAACTGACAATGAAAAAAAATGACTCACGCGGACAATTAAATAGAACATATTTGATTCGAACTTCATATTGACTAGTAGTGTTTACTGTTTTGAATCTTGTTAGTATATTTAGTAAGTATAATTTTACATGCAGTTGTCTGCTTAGTGCTTAAGTTTCATAAATTACTGACCGCCTTATTAAAAAACGTGGTCTAACTAAAAAACCTGGTTTAAATCTACATTGGAAGTGGTTTATTACAAATTCATATTACAAAACGTAGTTTAATGTTAAACCTGGACTATCTATGGTAACAACTTTAAACCATTGCGTTCCTAGGTTTAACTATTTAGACCACAGATTTAGACTTATGTCAGAAGTATCAAATTTAAGGTTATTCATTTGAATTTGCTATCCGCTTAGTTACGAGTTACGAATAGTTAGTTAGTTACGAATGATTATCTGTCATAATACCGAATGATTATCTGTAATAATAATATCATAAAACCGTGGTTCAAATTTCTAGTTTATGAAGTTCTGGTTTGGTCTACGTTTTGTAATACGGACTCATTTAGACCATGGTTTTAGAGATTAAGCTAGACTACGTAGTTCGGGTTTAAACCAGGGTTGTTGAGATTTTTTGTAATAAGGCGGTGAGTGTCTATGTCTTGATAAAGTAATGACTATAAAAACTGACGAAGGTTTTCGTACCTCGACTGTACACGATAATATATTTTTATGAAGGACTGGAGAATCAAATATCGAAGGACTTAATCAATTAATTCTTCAGGAAGTTACGCAGGCAGCCGTTAACTTGACCACTGACTCAAAGGATTCATTAGCATGTTTTTATTCTTCTGTAACAACTTTAAAAGTATTATTTCCTTTAGTGACTTTAATTAACAAATGGGGGAGAGACACAGCTCCTTAAACTTCTTGAAAAGAAATCGACCGATCTAGAGTCGCCATATTTTTCCCTAATTCCATTGCCAGTACCAAAACTAAAGGTCATTTTGGATTTTTAGACCAACCAATTTAGGTACAAATAGATAGTTTTATGAATGATGTAATATAAGATCTTATAATCCTCCATACAAGAGCAAGATTATCTCTAAAATATTATCTTTCGAATTAAAATAATATATCATATAAATCTTTATTAATAACCTTTTGTAAGATTCTAATAACGCCCTAAATCAATATTGTTAAAGATGACCCTTTCGCAGCCTTCGTGTAAATATTTACATTTAATTTTAATAGGATCAAAGGTGTTGACAAATTAATTATATGCTAAGTCTAAAATTTCGCTGAGATTTATATAAAATATCAAATTTATTTAGGCCTTACAAAATTAAAAAATGTCATTCGTGAATTTTGAAGTTTTATCAAAATTCACGAATGACACGTCCAGGGGTAGATAGACATTTCATTTGACTTATTTATGTTATGAGAATCATCGGACTACGTTGGCGCTGCGACGGCGGTGCACACACAACGCCCGTGTGGCACAAGAGACGTAACCCACGTGACGTGACGTTCCCATGGACGTTGCGTCAACGCCAGATGTTGACCGTTGACGGCCCGAGTGCCACGTGAGCGAATGTGGTAATGCAACGCTACGCACAGCTCTACGACGACGTAGAGTTTTCGGAGTGTGTCATTCTTTGAATGAAAGAAGAACTGAAGTTTCATACTATAACTAACTCCACGTCGTTCTGATCTGTATTATAAATTATGCTAAGTCATCTCTATGTCCTCTACGCCTTCTCGGCATCGCACTTAAAGATGCATTACCCGCCTTTGCGTAGAAACCAGTAGGGGAGTAGTTGAGAAACAGGAAAGGAGGAAAGAGTTGTAAGGTGTTAGGGTTTGTAGAACCTTACTATTCAGTCGAAAAAGAGATGCCGTTATATGTGACCGTGATACTGCCCCCATTGACCCGACCCATTCATACGACACCTGTTATTGTTACTGGCCCTACCACTGTTTCGATCACAATTTTAGGCGACGAGATACATTCAGCTATGCAAACCTGTGTGGAGAGCTCATCCTTTATTAGTTCTCTCATTTCAAATATATGTATAACGAGAGTAGACTTCGAAGGTAGACAGAAATAGCAAACACTATCCGATTTTCACCGAGCTTAATAGAGCTTAGAGATATAATGTAAGAAGTGTAAGGGGTAAATCTAACCTTTACACGAGATAAATTAGGGCCATCAGTTTATATCATGCACAAACAGTTTTTCCTCGGCTCAGAATACAACCCGGGATCTACCGCCAGGATAGGTAGTCTAACTACTAAACTATAGCGGTACTTATTGTTTTCAACTGGAAAAGTAGAAACGCTTGTCCTGTGTTTCAAAGAAAGTTCGCGTTTTCCTTATTACATGTCAAGTGTTTATTGTATAACATGAATAACAAAGTTTATGACGTTAGGTCGTTTGGTTACGAAAGCGAAGAAGGAAAGCGATTGCGAAATATGAGACAAGTGTTAGTTATTTTGAGAATAATTTAAATAAGCAATGTATAGGTAGGGCAGCTTAATATTGAATTTCTTGCAGCACTTGCTGCTGCCGTTGCGTAAATTAGGCAGCAGCGAGAGGCTCCTGTTCTTACGGGTATAGGCATCTGCAACAAGCTAAAGAGTTGCAGATGTGCTGCCTACCTTAATTTCGCAAAACAAACAGAAAAAAGGATATTTCCATTTCCTATCTTTCCCCTCTCCCGTCAAATCCTCGTCCCGATCCATAAAATAATAGAAAGGACTACGATTAGGTATCCGGCACCTCACTCATCAGGTGAAACGCAGAAATGCTTCTACTTCGCACTTGTCTTCTGTGAGGTGGTGGTATTCTGTGTGGTCATTCGCGGAACAGCTGATGTTGTTGTTGATGTCTCTACCACTGTTAAATATGTATATTACCACTACACTGTTGTATATTCTATTTCAAGTATGTGTAGAGATTCAGTTCCAAGCTTGTTTCTTACACCTGCTTTTTCCTACATACAAATTAGTCAACGCTGCATCAGTTTTTTAGGATAACGAAATTAAGTTTAAATCGAAATGTACCGCTTGTTCGTTTGTATGTTTCTCGCCTAAAGCTGATAATTGAGGTATTGTATACGTCAACCCATGGAGTAATAAGCTATTGCAAAGGTGCCTACTATTGGTTCTAAAGTAATTACTTTAGGAGCAATATTACGTACACTTGTAATTTTCAGTGCAAAATAAACATAAGGTTATAACATGAATGTATCAACAAAAAAACATTATAAAGAACAACGCTTATGTGAGAAAATTACGAAGGCTTCCTGTGGGATTTATTACTTAGCCCTTTGTCCCTTGTATGCCTTAATGTTTATATTGCATGGGTATCTCTTTTTGATATTTATATTTTAATTGCTTCTTCGCACAAGATTTTAGTAGAGGATTTTGTACAGCTATTGGATGCGAAAATCTCTTCCCTCTCTTTCGTATCGCTGCGGCGACCTTTGCTATTTCTATCGTGCTTCTCCCTCTAACAGACACTTAGTTGGCACGGGACGAATCCCTTATGTAAGGCAGTGCTTTTTGTCGTAGCGCCGCGATCAGACGTTCGCGCGGCTACACAAAATAACAACGAAACATGCCGAACTGTGTGTTTCAGAGAACCGTGTGAACATATATCTTCATGTGTAAATTATTTTATCATGTCTTCAAATATAGTGTTGTTAAATTAAGTGCATTTAATAGTGAACAAAATATATTTAGAAAGTTAATAAAAAGTTAAATTAAAAGTTTCACGATCAGAAGAGATGATAAAAAAAATTGAGTTCACTTTAAAACAAACAGATTCTTTTTCTAATGTTCAAGAGATATAGATTTGTCTGTCTAAAGTCATCTATACGACGTTTTATGTATTTAATGATCCCTTAAGAAAATAAAAATAACCCGAGCGGAGTCTCGAAGGATCTTTATATGAAGTGGCATTAATTTTAAAAGCCGAAAGTGTCATTCGGTTATTTGTCAACGAGTTAATTACGTACGAGAATAAATGTTGACAGATTTAGTGGAGAAAGGTGGGCTTGTTAAAATAGATAAGTTGTGACATGATCCTTTTGAATCATTTAGTAGAGATAGTAGAAATACTTATGTAAAAGTCTAGTTTAAGTAAAAAATAATCAATTCAAGTGACAATGTAAATACGTAGTGAAAATTGAAGATTAAAGCTCTAGTGATAATTGAGAAGGAATTGAATTTAAGAAATAAAGAAAAATGGCAGCGAACTTGAGAAGAATTATGAGGCATTCAAATATATTGAATGCTATACTACTCTTCATCACAATGATATATGGTAAGTTATAGCTTAAACAATTAATCACTTAAAAATTATGTTTTTAAGTCATCAGTCTTTTACTTTCTGATTTTATTAATTAGTCCCATATTAATTAGGTTGTATTTAAGTATTAAAGATAAATAAATTAATGAATATCGTATATGATGATACAATTAATAAATGCTTGGTAAAACATAAAATGGCAAGGCAATGAACCACCTTTGGGCTTGCTTTGATTAACTCGCTTTCTTAAAATGTTGATAGACCTTTATTATATTAATTAATTTTGATTAATTGATGATGATAAACATTATTAATAACAAATAGTAATTTCTCGAATATTATTTTATAAAATATAACATTTTAAGTATTGCAGATAGGAATTATAGATAGTTATTCCCTATTATGCGGGTTGTAACCCAAACTTGGCGGAATATGCAGACCTTTCGTTGAAATATAATTTCATTAAAAGTTAACACTTAACCCTATAATTTATTAAACGCATTAAAGTAATTATTTCAAAATCTGCATATTTGGTTTTTTAAAATAATATTTTGAAAGCCAGTAATGTTCACATATTTATAATAATATAATTGTGCAAAGATCTGTTACAATCGCCGACTATCGGACTGGTCTGCCGAGCTATCAATCTCTACTTAATATTATAAAGAGAAAAGAGAGTTTGTTTGTTTGTACCGAATAAATTCGTAAACTGAACCGATTTTAAAAATTCTTTCACAAATAGAAATCTCTTCTAACAACCAGTAACCCCTTTTTTATTATCTACCCGGGAAATAGATAAGGCGGGTTGCTGGTATGTAATAAAACCATAAAAACTGTTTAAATGTTTTTAATGTATTGTTGTTAAAAAAAAAAACGAAATGGATTTTTCTTGTAAGCAGTCACAGATCTTCTAAAATTGAATATGGATTCTTAACGTGTAATGTTTTTCTTTAGAACAGATACCCTTGCTATCTTTATATATATTTCTTGTGTGCGTGTGTATGTCACTGAACTCCTCCTAGACGGCTGGACCGATTTTGATGAAATTTTTTGTGTGAGTTCAAGGG
>JWHW01030830.1:42570-54649 GCA_000931545.1 Papilio glaucus | reverse complement strand
AGGTATACTTCGGTGTAACACTTTATATATGAATCAGAGAAATAAAATGAAAATTGTCGTTGACTTTAATAAAATGTTAAATAATTTTTCATCACGTAGCACTCTTCAGATATCATATTCATTTGTTAATGTTGTGTTTATATATCTTAGTTCTATATTTTAATAATATATAAGAAAGCACTCACGCCTGTAACTTAGAAGTGTAGGCAGAGCATATGTTGAACAACATTCGTTAAAAAATGTACCGAAGTAATTCGGTCGTATGAGCGCAGAGCCCGTTGTGTGTGATTGAAAGGAAATGGAACAATTAAAACTTGTTACGTCTGTCCGTCTGTCTCTTAGAAAATACTACTGAGTAATCACCGGTGGTCTAACTACAAACGGCAAACTTTGTAAAAATTGTAATCTGCCTTTTATTTAAAAGGTCCATAATTTCAAAATCTCACATATTTCACAGTTTTAAAGCAATATGTAAATGTAACATTATACAATAAACATGTAGCCTTTCTGGTAACTTTTAATTGAATATTACCTTATTATTAAAAGCCTGGAGAAGAGGCCCGTAACCTATGATGATAGGATAGATATATGTATGTAGAAGAAGCGAGAGAGTTGTGCCAGGACCGCGACAAATGGAAATCTATGATCTCAACCTACCCCTCTAGGTTACAGGCGTTATTTATTTATATTTAATTAACTAGTGGCTATTTCTACTTAGAGACAAGAAAACTAAAGTTTTCATGTATAGTGTCGTTAAATCGTTAACCTAGTATGTTTAAATCCCAATGAAATATCATTTAGTAGTAGTACATTCAGCTACTTAACCCCAAGTGTTTTACTATAACTTACTTAGACCAATAGTAATTATACTACTTAGACCAATAGTATAATAGTAATTATGGGATACTATTAATGTGTAGCCTACAGCAGTAAGGTCATCTAGCCGTTTACAAATTCAAATAGCTATAAAATGAATTACCATTGTTATAAGAAAGTTCCAGATTATTTACTATTTCAATCGACCCAGATCAAGAGATGGAGGCAAAGATAATGCATTTCACCGCTGTACCACTTTCCTTCCTTCCACAATAACACAATTACGTATTACTCTGACTTTTCTATTACATCACGACAGCTAGACTCCCAATAAATTTCATGCCTTTCTTTTTCCTTATTCACCCTGCCCACCCGTCCAAAACAACATTTCTCATTGATTCGAATTGAAAGAATCGGAAATAAATCCATTAATTCTAACAACATTCGTTTTATCACAGATTATAAAAATCGGGGTCAACACATTCTCCGGTTTCCGCTTTGTTTCCCCACAATCAACAACTTCGCGTTAGATCTTAAATACAGTCTGCAATTTTCTTTTGAATAAAACCGGGTCGTTCGTTAGCACGCAGTTGCAGCTTTACCTATTGAAAGCGAAAAAAGTTTGAGCTCCATGATATGCCTTTCTGATTTTCATATATAGATCAGGTTGAACGGAATCTAAAAGGAGTTAAAAGAAAATTACTGGATATATATACAATTTTATATTATAACATACTGTAATAGTCAATGATGCAGGCGCAGAGTGCCAATCTCTCACTCTGACATCCTCAGCAATAAAAAGAGTTATGAATTTGTTGCCAGTCTTAAAAAGGCGGAAACGGATGAGCCTTCTGGAACCTCCTCTATTGGATGTATAAATAAATAGCTGTGGGCCTCTTCACCTCCGCATTATGTGTCGCGGTATGTTCCCGGTTGATTCAGCCCGTTTGTGTAGCAGCTACTACTGCCATCTCACTACTTAACACAATATAAGCCAGTGTACATCTTACTGTGACTCTTGGTCGGTGGCTTATATTTAAGGCTACACAAACTCGCTTCTAATTATATTCTCCTAATTCACGCTAATGAATAGATTGAAGCTCCGCTTACATTAGCTAACAGAGCGTCCGTCGCAAAGACAATTGTGATAATAATTAAGAGATGCCGAACAATGCCGTATCCGCTAACGGACCTCTCATTCGTCGACGAACTTTCGGCGCTCGACTTAACTTAGCGAGAATTCCATTGTACCGAGTAACGTCGCTAATCTGCTCCCCGCGACACTTTACATATTAAGCTCGAATACAACTTTGTAAGACACAAAGTTGCGACTACGCGAACTACACGCTCCGAGCATTATTACAAACTATATTTTCATACTTAACATTACTTGATAAGACATTTATACTCGTACAAGTAAAGGTATTAAATTTAAGATGTTGCTGTGTTTTCTTTGTAAAATATTAGTTGTAAAATAAAATAAATAAATATACGCTCACGCCCATAACCCCCAGGGGTAGGCAGGGAGAGCAGGTTGTATAAATTATATAAATAAAAAAAAGTATGCAAGCCCTGAAATCAGTGGCAGAGATTACGGATTTATATCTGGTCCGGTCCTGGCACACCTCTCTCGCTTCTAAATACATACATCTACGCACACATGCTCATCGATTGGGGGTACTCTAAACACCGCCCCATAATAAATAATTTTAACCATTCCATGTAAGCTTTGTGCTAGGAGATGCTTCAATACAATAGTCGAATAGCGGATACGGAGCCACGATAATGTTTTACAGTTCATACCCAAACCGTTAGGCTATTGGTGATACAAATACAAGATAGTTTATTTATATATTTTTCCTCTTTCGACCTTCTTGACAGCGGTAAAACCCGCAACAACAACATCTGTTGCACGTATGGACAGGCTCGTCCGGTGAAATACCACGATCTCATAGAAGAGACGAAGTTGAAATATATTCTGCGTTTCGTCTTGTTACTCAGTGCAAGTTTGGAGTTCCAATTCCAGAGATAGTAGAGCTGCTTAGAGACACTGTCTGCTGCTTATTTTGGTCACGAATTTTAATAAATATGCAAGAGAACTAGTCGTTTTTCTTAGATATAGATTCATGCCAGATAGATAAAGTTTATTCTTATTTGTTCTTCTTCTAAAGAGAACTTGGTCATCGTATTACCTAATCTAGGAGCATAGGTTTATTGATAAATCCATTTCTTATATTGCCCCATCATATATCCTGATAAAATATATGCACTGCATTAATTTTATTTGCTATTCAAGGTAACGAATCATAAATCTTAACCTCATAGCATAAATTTACATATGATATAGTGCTCGATAAATATTTCATGTTTTATTCAAACACTTTTGGCTGATCTTAAATAAGTTTCCTGCTTGCATAAGCTTCTATTTTTTTATATTTTAAAAGTTTATCCATTTTCTTTTATGCAGAATTTAAGGATACACTTTTATCATTATTTTCTTAAACTGTTAAACAGGAGAAAATAAGGAGAAAATTTAAAAGTAGTAAAATAACAAATTATTATTTGGAAGTCATTATATCTATCTGTAAAAACCGACCAAGTGTGAGTCGGACTAGCGCACGAAGGGTTCCGTACCATTATCTATAAAAAGGACAAAAAAATCATGTCTGTTGTATGGGAGCCCCATTTAAATATATTTTTATCCTGTTTTAGTATTTGTTGTTACATCGGCAACAGAAAAAAAAATATCGGTGAAAATTTCAATTGTCTATCACGGTTCTGTATGAGATAGACGGGCAGACAGAAGGACAGCGGAGTCTTAGTAAAAGAGTCCCGTCTTAACCTTTGGGTATGGAACCCTAAAAATGAATCCCTATTTCCCTTGGTTTCTTTTTTTTGTGTTGTCTGGAGAGGGTTCTTTAGAAAAAAATGAAAGTTGCGCAGGAAATTAGAAAAATTGATAAAACTAAACGACAATATTAAATTTCGTAATAAGTATGCAACCTTAGCGAATTTGGCGTAACTGTCAGTCGTTTGACACTTGTGCGATTACCTTAAGTAAGGGCACACTAATTAAAAACGGCTTTACTCACGCGTGGTTCGGTGTTGTGGTGTGTCGTGGTGTGTACCGACTAGTTTCGAGCCCATCGGGGGCTCTTCCTCAGGGTGAGTGGGGCTGGCATAGGTTCGCGGTCGCGGCGCGCCTGGCTCGAAACTAGTCGGTACATACACCGAACCACGCGTGAGTAAAGCCGTTTTTAATTAGTGTGTTAAAATATGTCTCACGAAAGTTTAAATAATCTTAATTAAGGGGTGAACTATTTCACAGAGAAACTACCTATGCGAAGCCGGGTCGGGTCGCTAGTTATTTATATTATTGAAAAATCTATCTACTATTGTTATTATCAAAATAAGTAAACCTTAGTGATCTAGTAACCAACTATGAGGATGCCTAGAATCAGACTATGGGTGTAAGACCCTCTCAATCACGTTTTACCAGTCTGTTTCCATGATGGGAAAAATAAGTAATTTACAAAATATAAATTGCTACAATATTTTTTTAATTTAAAATTGTAGCAATTTATATTTATTAATTTATTAACAAAAATTATCAGAAAAATAATAAATAAATGTTAAATTTGTCAAATACACTTACGTTATAATAGAACAAAAACAATTGTTTGAATTAACAAGTTGGCTTAATCAATGTTTATACTTTGGCCTTCGTCAGAACTAGGGTAAGGCACAAGAAGACCCTTCTGCGGTGATACCTAATCACTTCAATACAATTTGTGTTATTCGCACAACTATTTCGGACGTTTTCTCTTAAGTTAAATTGTAACTGATTTTCCATGATTCCATTCAAGGTTCAAATGTTCAAAATATTAGTTATTAAATATTTAAGAACAAATTTTGCTTTATACAAGAATTATTTTGCAATATAAATTGCTAACATTATCTAGTTGAATATAAAGCTAACGATATCAGACATAGAGCTAGATTACGTAATCGCTTTTAATTATCTTAGACTTAAATGGAAGACAATCCCAACTAATGATATTAAAACTAGACTTATTCTCTCTATATTTCATCTCAATAGATCCTTTGTTTGCCGCGTTCTCTTTTGTTTTAGCTTTTGCTTTGGCTAATACTTTCTGTTTTACAAATACCTACGAAACTTTGCGTTAGACATCTTTCATGACATTAATGGAAGAACTGTCTACATTAGGATCCCTTCCTGACTCCATTTCACAAGAAGTTAATTGCTCGTCCTTAATGAAACAACATTACATCTAGTTTCCGTCCAAGTTCCGGTTCTATTGTACCATTTACATCATCCATCTCTTTCACGCCCGCTATATTCGAAATTCCTGTCTCGGCCGACATTTCTATTTTAAACTCCATATTCAATGAATTTAATTTATTTCCTGGAACGCTTTACAGTATAGGTACTGTTTCTTTTAATTAATGGTTAGAGCTAGGGTTGTATGAGAGATATTTTTAATTAAACCTGTAATTGATCACTCTCAACTGCCCTGTTTTATTTTTGTAATTCGAATTGTGATCAGTTAGAGATCCAGTAGCTTAGTCCCTGCATATCGCGAGTTTGAATTCCAGTTAAGGCAAAGTTACAATAAAATTATAGACTAAACGAACATATTTATTAGGCTTTGAATTACGCCTTCCAATTCTGCAACACACAAGTATGACCTATAATTGTTGATGTAGAATTTAATGACACCATTTAAATAGCAGAATTGCTGTCTGCTTTCCATTTTCTTCTATAATATTTTTTAAAATAAATAAACTAGCATTTGACCACGATCCTACCTGATTTTTTCGATCTTTGGATAAATTTTTACATGCAAGAACATCAATGATTTGTCCAAAAACTGTTTAAAATTCTCTTTTTTTTTTCAAATTTCTAGACAACAATGGCCATCATTGTTCTATTATGCTATACTACTCTTTATTTATGCGGTTGCGAGGATGAACGGAATTCATAGTACGGATATAATCAAAAATATCTTGTCTCAGAAAGGTAATCGACATAATTTTTGTATTATTTTCTGGTTTTACGACAATTCTTTAAGATTATTTTCTAAGGATCGTAGAATGTATTGTAACTTATGTGGTAAGAATATATAAATATTTTGAAGTGCTGCGCTGAGCCATTCGTTGAACGTTTTTGTATAAGCTTAATGTACTGTGAAAGGGCTGAAAGCGTAGGTAAATGGTAAGCGTTAGTGGATGTTAAGTTATGCTGAGCACTTCTGTGTAGAAATCATTTGAATTCAAAATATTTCAGGTTTAAAGAGCAGCCATATATTATATTTTAGTTGCCATTTAGCAGAGACACAATTTAAAAACAGAACACGATTCATTGAATTGAAATATCAAACTCGGATATAGTTTGACTAGTATATCTGTATTCTTGACTGCAATAGGAAAGAGCAACAGAGTCTCTCATCACAGTAAAGACGTTTAGGTCCCTTATATCTTCTTTAAAATTGAAGGTGAATCTCTCTAGACCTCCGGACGACTTAAGTCATAGGACAAAAAGCAGAATACTTCGCGCCCGTCTCATATGATTTTGGTAGTACTTTACCGCTAGGGCCGGACCATTCGTGCAAAAAATGTTGTTATTGTATTGTGTACTTAAAATAAAACTAAGGTAAAATATAAGAATAAATCAAAAAAGAAACAAGTCACAAAATTTATTTTACGTAAGCGAAATTGTGGGAGATATAATGTTGTGTAGAAAGGCAAATAAACTAATATTTATGAGTAAGCGATCGCTTGATACACCGGTGTTTGTTGGTGTGTTTTGACACGAACAGTTGCTCGTTAGTGACCACAAGTCCTGATTGCGAGATCGACTAATGCACCCACATCGATGTTTACTTTCTAAATTATGGTGTGTTCATCATGAAACACAAGTTGCCGATCGATAGATTAATCACATTAAAGCTTTACATAATACAAATAGCACGTGAAGATACTGAGGTATTTTTTTCTATTGTCTATGTACCTATAAAAGGTGATATATGTATTTATATTGACCTATTTCGATGAAATTGTCAGGAGTTCAGATTAGCTCAGCAGATGTTCCTGTGAAGTCTGGTAGTGATCGGATGAACATAATTAGTGCTGCCCGGGCGAAGCCAGGGCGCATCACTTGTTTTTTTCATAGAAGGCGATGTGTGTATTTATCCTATCCTATAGACGATTTCGATGAAATTTTGAGCAAACAGATTCAGATTGGCCATTCGGGTGTTGCTTTAAAGTTTGGTAGCGATCGGATTAACATGTGGTACCCGTGTGAAGCCGGGGCGGGTCACTATTTTTTTATAATTTTTAAACAAAACAATATAAAGGTAATAAACTCCAAATCCGATCATTTATAATTCAATTTCAGCGTTTTGAAAATCTTATTCGGTCATTTGATTTGTTACAATCATTATGAAATTGTTTTCCAAGAGTCCGTATTTGATGGTAAATCTTATATAAGACCAACGGTGTTACTGTATGCCTTAATAGAGGAGTAAATTAAATAGGTAATACAAAAAGTCCTACTTTCTCATATTCTTCACAAAACTATTGATATTCAAATACTCTGTTCGTTTTTTATTCAATACTATACTTTCAGTGGCATTAAATATATTCTTAAAATTATTATAGATTAAAGAAAGGATATGGGACGTGTATATTTTCAAAACCACGAATAAACGTCAAAATGTCTCCTACATGTATGTAGATGCTATTCGAGAATCTAGAATACACGCGAGGTAACATTTGAAGCTTATCTCTTCAAGTTGTATGAAATTGTAACATATTACCGTCATAAGTTCGTAGTGTGATGTTCGAGAAACGCTTTTTGATGAGAACTTAGAACAAACTTTAAAGTTATGGCTGCGTTACAGCATGGCGGCTGTAACTCTAAACTCATATTTGAATAGTTCATTAAACTCGCTTACGTAGAATGTTTTACATTATCCTTAGGTAATGTTTGAAAACAGTCCGATAAAGTATTAAGCGTATAATCATAACTTACATTATAATCCCAAATATAAGATTGTTTGTTTGTTGTGCTTTCGCTACCTTAACGGTCATGATATTCGGACACAATGCCAGGGGTACAGAAAAGGATACAGGATAACGTTTATCCCGAAAAACATTAACAGTCTCTTCACTTTCTTCTGCCTCCATAAAAATAGAATGAACCTATCTATATTAACAATGTTAGATAAAATGAGAAACATTTATTGTTATTTCCTCAATCTCATTTATATTCATTTCCATCAACGTCTGATCATTTATGTATTAGTGATTCATCGATGTTCCTTATTCAAATAGGCAAATATCAATTTCGGTATACATTGTTTCCCTTGAGCCCACATTATTAGGCTATTTTTATTCAACTATAATTTATCCAATATTGACTGTTATATGAGGAATGAGATTATGTTAACAAATTTAATGTACATTCGTGTAACGTAGTCTCGCGCAACATTCTAAACCTTATACCATTGTGATAAGATTCAAAATAATCGACTTACTATACGTTAATCAATTCACTGTTCACTATTGTACTATTTCGTTTGCTCGTTTGACTAATGTGTGCACGTAGCTTCCGTGCGAGGGTTTCAGTTCTCGAATATCTTCCCTTATGAACGCACATTGTAAACATTTACGTACGTTCGTCTAATTGGATGCCGTATTAGTCCTCGCAAATAATGTTATATTTGCTTTAGTATGTGTATTATGAACTGCATGTATATTGAATTCTGCTATAATATTATTATCATCGTTAATCCTTCCAATCTTATTTCACTATACTAAAATCAATAATTTCGTATCTAACAGTAGATATTCCTCGGCTTTTTTTGTTGCTGTATGTAGCTATACTACATCTATCTTTAAAATTCCCGTCTTACGATGTTTGTCTGCTATGAACTCCGAAACTACTAACTCGATTTTAATGAAGTTTTGTATAATCTGTGTAATCAGCTTGAGAGATGTGATAGGTTTTATCTTCATTAATGACCTGAATATTTTTTATTGCAATTTAAACAGTTATTTTTAAGTTCCACAAGTTTCTAACAGATGGCGGTGTATGCTGGCTATAGCTAATACTGCTATCCGTAAGAAAATATCTGGTAATACACATAGATATTACTTAAGGTGTATCCACACCGCAGTTACTTTTTGTGGAGCAACAGACTACAATACGATAATATTGGATTCTAATCAATAACTTTTGTGACTGTATATTTAAAACAAATAACTTTTTGCTATCAGATGCTACCTACTAACACTTGGAAACGTTGCACCACAAAACCTAACTGCGGTGTGGATGCACCATAATAGTCAAAATAAACAAATTTTAGGTTCAAATTAAAAGCGCTTCAAACGATTAAAATCAGCGACGTTGACAGTTTTCTTTTTTATTTTCATCTTTTGTCTACAAAGAGCTCTCATCGTCCAACTGAACAGTGATTCTTTGAATTGCCATGACCTGATTATTTTTTGATACTTTTATTATTTTGGTTTTATAACTATTGAAATGCTTTTGACCACTTTACCGTGTACTATGTATTAAAGAGTTTTTCTTCAAGTTAAATTAGTTGGCTAAAGAGGAAATGGGTTGGACATCTGTCTCTTTTTTTCTCCTTTCGACTCTCTGAACTTTCTTCCCTCATCTGTCGAAGTAGTGACGGAAGAAGGCGGAGTAATGTCTAGGAATGGATGCCAGATATGGGAAAAAAAAGTGTAAGCACCTCTTTCTCCAATAAACTGAAGTCTTTGTGAAAAAGGCGGAAGATTAGACACGGAAAAAAGAAGACTAAACGCTGGAGTAGAATGATACCTGTTGATGAAGATGAAAATATCTTTGATTTCTCTTCTTTTAGCCTTGTATCATATCACATTGAGTAGAAGTCTTACTTTAGTAACTTTGAATGTGGTACATCTCACACTAGATCTATGATCTATGATTTTAGCAGAAAGATGATAAAAACTTCTTAAAATAAATAGTATAGTATGAGAAGATCTAACACTACACATTTACGAACGGAACATTTATAAAGATTGACGTCGTAAGCTGTCGGGGGAGTTATCAATTGCGTCGTCTATTCGTGTTACTGGTGGCCGGACTCACTGACTTATTACATTATTTATGGGAGAACAGGGAGGTATTAATCTCTAAATAACATACAACTCATGGAATTCGAAATTTGACATTACTGTGTCTTGTATTCTTGCAAATTTTATACACCAAACCTAGTATAATATTTCTTTGTTCTTCTTATTCTCAAATACGAAGAAGACTAGACTAGATCAAAAAGTAAGTTATGCAATCGTTCATTTAATGCGAATCAAAACCATAGACCAGGAGGATATATTACATTGTTATGAAGAATAGTCAAAACTCGTCGAGCTTTGTGTTATTATTGTTATGAACAAAAACGGAAAACTATTATCGCCGGAATAACCTAATATTGCTGTAATAAGAAAAACCTTAATCAAACTTTAACCGAAATGAAATTAGTGTTTGGCTTATTGCCTATAGACCAGGTCAAAGCTTAATTAATTTAACGTAAAAGTGTTCCAGAAGCAAGCCTGGAATAACTTAGGCTTCGTAAGCAGCCGCAGCCGTAAAAGTCAGAAAGTAAAATTGCTTTAACTAACATTTTTTTGCAAAGTCACTTGCGAGAAATATGCCACGATTTTACTTTTAATTCATGGATGAAGTAAATAGTATAATACACTTTAATAGCGTCTAAAGACGAACACATTTCAAAACGATCCGATAATCCGTAACTTTGAAGGAATGTTTTCTATCAATTAAATTCTTTTATGTCCTATGGTGTGTTTCTTTTGACCAGGACGCCTGTTGTCTTGTTGTCAAAAGCGAAGGACCATATCTATTTAAATGCATTTGAAAATGTATTTGAATGCAACGCATACGATTGTCGACAATCTATGATGTGATGTTTATCCCCATTCAAACGTAAATACCATGTATGAAACTCCGGTCTTCTAAGTTCATCTACTCTTCTATGAATCTAAAAAATTAGTGGCTGAAGATTGACCTAAACGGGTTTGTAGACTATAGTTACCGCCATCGGTACGCCATTATAGAAGCGAAAATATGGTACCTACCAAATTGGTGACACACTAAAGAAAGGCGGTATTAACCCTAATATAGGCTACCGTACCGTAATATAGGCATGTAAGCCTAGATTTAGAAATGTAGAAGAAGCGAAGGACGTGTGCCAGGGCCGTGCCAGGTGGTCCGGATCTCTGCCTACACCGCTGGGTGCATATCTATGACAATACATTTTCATACAGTCTCTCAGCAATAGACGGAATGTAATAAGATAGGTTTAATGTGCAAAGATTTTGTCTAAGTAAATAATGTGGCTCTAATTTGACAATCATTGTCCAGGACTCAGAGTTTGGTACATTAAAAAAAGGTGTATACGTTCTGCTGGCGGGGGGGTTCCTAAGCATAAACAGTAAATGTACAACTTCATTTTAATTCAAATACACGTTGGAGTTTACAGTTTGTAGAGGTGCCATGTAGTTAGTTTTGAAATTTTACGTTTAAACCACACAACTGCCAACGTTTCTGAATATTCATATAAAATTTACTCATTTATCAATGTTGAAACAGCTAACGAACATGTGTGTAAAGTAAAATGTTTTTAATAAAACGCGAACAAAATAAACGTAGCTTTACTTTAGTTTAAAATATTTAAGTTTAAAACAAAACCGTATTCTACCCGACAGGCTCTTAGTTTTTATCAAAGATACATACCTCATAGGAGCATAAGAAAAATTCTATAAAATTTTGACAATAACAATTCAACGCCATAACATGTCAAGTATCACCTCACAAAATTATATTTATCCTAAAAATACAAATTAAATAAGTATAAAAGACGACAGAATAAAAAAGTGTTATTAGAATAACTTTGTAATTTAGTTTCATTTTGATAAACATTCATATTTTACTATATATTTAAAAAAATAATTCGAAATTTTGAATAATAAATATTATTCGCTTAACTCGAAAATATTATTTTTAATGTTTTAAGCATACTCCCCATTTTTGGGGTATCGTCAACACGCTGGCATACATTAGCGACAAAAATCGAGTTTCACTTTTGAATGTTGAATTTATATCGAACGGGGTATCTGGAGGTATATCAATCTATGGTTTTTACACTGTAAATCCTGGGATCGATTCCCCATCAAA
>JWHW01030817.1:203746-218154 GCA_000931545.1 Papilio glaucus | reverse complement strand
GAAGAAACGCCCTTTTTATGACTAACTAGTATACATATTAAAAGGTGATGGGACTAGTTTATATAACAATATATATTTATACGTGTATGTGCGCATATTTATTAACATCGTTTAGCCACTTGCAGTATTTTATTGTCTACAATAGACCGTAATATGTATAGAGGTATTGTATTATTTAAATTGTACGATGTTCTATTACACTTGTATTTATTATTTAAACTAATTATAACAACGTTACTTTCCACAAAGGAATTGTAGCTTACGTTCACGTACGAAGGTGTAAACAAGTCAGTCAAGATGATTTGTGCTTTGATGATTTTGTTGTTTTTGTCATGTCGTAACTACACGTATTGGATGATAATGAAAGTGAAATGTGATCCACCAATACCACTATCCAGAAACTATTACAAAGTCTTGCTTGGAATAAAAACTGATACTGAAAATGTTAGTCTATATGAAAAGTATAAACCTTGAAAGGTGTGTTATTACCGTGGGACAACTCCGACACTAATCATTTGGAAACCAGATATAATAAAAAACATACTAAATGTTGGTTTCTCTTATCTCCATGCGCACGGACTGGGAAGAAATCCAAAGTATGAACCTTTAATGTTGAATGTATTTTCTCTGAAGGGAGCCGCTGGAAGTTACTACGCCATGCTCTATCCTAACATTTACCAGCAAAAAGTTACGAGATATGTTTCCTCTAATATTGAAATGTACAGACAAACTTCAAGCAGTTGCTGAAAGATCGCAATTAAATAAATAAATAAGTATGCACTCACAGCCCGTAACCCACAGGGGTAGGCAGAGATCATGGATTTTCATTTGTCGCAATCCTGGCTCAACTTTCTCGCTTAGGTAGCGGCGCTAGTCATTTAATGCGGTCAAATTCAACAACTTTTTCTTGCATTAACTTATATCATTAGCTATACATATTATACAATTTCATTTCACTTTATCTCATGATTTACAATTAATCACAACATTTTCGATTAAAGATTAAGAAGTGTTATAGCCGCCATGCATTGTTAGTGACGTTTGTTGGTTTACAATAATTCTATCTTGCCAAGAAACAAAGCATAAGTTAGAATGTTTTAATCAAACCAGTAGATCGTAAGGAAGACAGAATGATTTCAAAACATTCAAACAAATAAATTACGAAATAGAAATACTACATATATATTATGAAACCGTTTAAAAAAGTACAGGTTCACGTATGACTTTGGACGACGCCATTAGTGCACAGGGACCGATACACTTTGAGTTGTGTGGTGCCATTTGCACAGTGTTGGTCAAAGATAAAATACAAAGAACTATTTTCGATGATACATATTTAAGGTATCAGTGCGGATGTTTTCGTGACACGTAGAAGTTTGTCCGATATCACCTCTGAAGAGAATAGATATCTATATGATTATTTAATTATGGTTTAACAAGTTTTATCTACTAAGACTAAGGCCGTCAAAACTTTTAGGTATATAACTTGCTTGCAGAGAAGATGGCGACACTGGCAGTTTAGTGGTTAGTGGAAACATTGTTACGCTTCAGCTAGTCGCCGCCAACTAGTCGAAAACGAAGCGAAAAAGCTAAGCTTAGCTAGACTATAGTATCGTAAAATCTTAACATTTTGGTTATCCTTAACTCATATTGGAATGTCGTGCATTTTGAAATTAGTCACTGTATTTTTTAATCTATGCAAAATAGATAAGAAAATAAGTATAAAACAGAATTATTTTTTAAATTATAATCTTGAGAAATTCGTTCACGTTCTTCAAGTGACATTCATGAACAGTTAAATGATAACTTATTTAAGAATATAACACTAAACCGTGTAATGGGTAGTTTGATTCAATTCACATCTTTCGGTGCAATCGTTAGGCGTATCACATCTCTATACGATTAATTATCATCTGTTATCGACATTCCCCTTTACGTATTACTTAAATCGTCCCGTTTAATGTGCAAAATCGGCCATTTAATAATACAAATGTCTTTTTTTAATGTAGACAAAAATTAGTTCTTAACATGTATTACGTTTTATAAAATCGTCATAAAACTCGTCACCACATCACCTCGTCTACCTAATCACAGTAAACTCTCTAACATATACGTAGAGTGATTAACGGGGATGGTTCTGGTGTAAACATTATTAAGGCTTTGTTTTAATTAGCTAAAATAAGAAGACAGATAGAATTGTAGAGTTGCAAGTTTAGTACTCTAATTACTCTTCTTAATTTCGAAAATATTAAATGTGTGTCTTCTTAACCTATCTTCATGATCATTTTATTTTTCCTTTTCCACCTCATGTGGGGTCGGCGCAGTACGGATGTCCATACTGTATAGGTTGTGGCTACAGTTTTGGCCGGCCGCCAACCCTACTCGGGAATTAAATTAATAATTAAAACTAGCTTCTACAAATGCAATAACAATAATAAACCGTTTCTATCACAGGTTATTGTACCTCATTTACTGTTTAACTGCCAAACATGTTGTTCATGTACTCAATAACATTTTACATTGCCTTTGGTTGAACATTTTTTATTTTGTATATAATTTCTATGGAACCTTCGCTAAACGCCGATTGAACATTATTTATCACACGTCTATTTTGTCTACTTCTATATTGCAGTTTATAAATAAAACTATTATAAAAATTTCTGTGGAATTCGATGGAAATTCCATTAGCTTTATGGCCACGTATTCACGTGACCAGAAAAATTAATATAATCGAATCGAATCGAATTAAGCTAATGTGTCTCTGCGCCGCACGTTAACTGTTCGTAATTAATATGCGTGGAAAAATATGGAAATTCTATGTTATTGCTTCTCGTTATGCCATTGGGAAATGTCATTTCCATTTATTTTATTAAAGTACTTCTCGTAATATTTAAAGACCCACTGGTGACTTTATATTTAAGGTGTTAAGTCACCAAATGTTGGGTAAGACAACTCAAAAGCAGCAGTGAGTTTTGGAATAGGTTTTATTGCCAATTCATAGATAGCGCTGCACCGAGAAATACTTTATATAGATCGTGATGTAGAGATTTTATTCTTGTCACAGAAGTAATTGTAAGAATTGGAATTAGCTGTATATTTAGAGTCAAATAAATAAAAAATTGTCGCTTGTTGACTGGTAATTTTACTTCTTTAGTTAAAAAACTAAACAAGCGGTTGGTTGTTTATTATTTGACTTTAAAAAAAACTGTGACTATCTATCTAGGGGTGCCGACTCGACTACAGGTCCCTGAAGTGAAGCCCTGAAGTGTTTGTAAGAAAATTCTACTATGTTTATCCGGTTAAAAGACGAAACCTATCCTGCACCGCTGTGTATGGCAGGGAGATATTTTCTCTTTATAAACTGTTCACCACGATGTTGTAAAATACCTTTAAGGTCTCGGGACTGGAAATAACTTAGCATAAAAATAAACGGCGACTACATCATCCACCTTTGATTTGGCAGGAGATCATTAAACACCATCAGTACAATACTCGACGACTTCAATAGAGCCTCGAAACGGCTTGTTCCTAACACGAAGGGACATGGACAAGACGAATGTTACGAGGAATATTCATGTCCCACCCAGTCCAATAACGATCAGAGGCCCTAATTCCAAAGTTGTTGAATATAATATATAAAAGAATGTCCTAGGAAAAACTGTTCAGTTAGGTATCAACAAAATTTAGACCTCAGCTAATTTAGTTTTAACTTTTCGAGCAGAAACATCATATGCGTCCAGATTTTGTATTCATACTTGAGCACGAGCCTTGACCTTTTGTAGTGAATGCAAAGTCATTGAAAATGTTTCAACGCTCCGACGACCATCTTGAATTTTATAGCAGAATACGCTTAAATGATAGATTATAGAAAAAACTGGTAGAGCCCGCAACAACAACATGTGTTGCACGAATGTGCCGACTCGACCGATGAAATACCTCGACCTCACAGAAGACAGGCTTGAAGTAGGAGTATTTTATACCTCTCCGTTTCGTCTGATGAGTGAGTGACCGTAGGTCGAGTGTCACTCCTGTTACCCATTTCATAGTTTCCCACAAATGATAGGGTGGGAAGGGGAATAGGATTGAATAGGATTTGTCGTGTTTATCCCCTGCTCTGGCCATTAAAGGTTGGCAACGCATCTGCAACTAATTTACTTGTTGCCTATGGGTAGCGGTCACGTAGCATCAGGTTTTGTCATTGCTCGAGAAGATGGCAAACGAGCTGCATTTGCATTGCTCGTTTGCCATCTTCTTCCATAAAAAAATAATATCAGGATTTAAAAAAAATCCCTTTAAAATAAATAGTTTGGTAAAATTAACTATCCGATGTACCACAAAAATCAACTATCAAAATCGCTTTAAATTATTTTTATTTAGTCGTAAAATTAAAATGAAACATGTCGATTTAACGGACGCTTTGTATGAGAGTATTAACTTGTGTATTGAATCATAAATGATGGTAAAACACGACAGTTACTCAATTAATAACCAATTTCATTCAATCGACTGCGGGCAAGATAATAGTTCTCTATACATTTATATCAATAATCAACATTCTGTTACTCTGCTTTTTAATTAACCACCTTAATGTCTCTTAAATAGTTTTCCAAGTCATATATGTAATTAGAAATAGCTATTAGAGGACTACTGATGGTAGTTGGAAATTAAAACGTCAAAAATAAATTTTATATGTAGTGTGTATATACATTTTCACTTAATGCGTTCCATTCCAATCAAAACTGAACAACTTAATATGGAAATAAAATTAAAAATATATATTATTAGAAATGAGAAAGTGTGTATGTATGGATATATGGATGTTTGTTACTCTTTCACGCAAAACCTACTGAATGGATTGTAATGAAACTTTACAATGATATAGCTTATACATCAGAATAACACATAGACTATAATTTATGAAGATATTGTGTGAATTTTCCAAAATATAACGATAAGATAAGTGTCAAGTAAGGAGGAAAAATTTCCGACATATGCGAGCTATTCTGGTGTGCGCTGCAAAATCTGTTAGAATTACAGGTATATAATGTTTGATGGAAATGTTTACCTTAAATAGTTCTACAAAAAAGCCCGCGACAGCAAATATCTATATTTAATGTGTAAACCATTATCGCCAAAATAGTAAACCATCTATTAATTATAGAGCGGAACGAAGTTTGCGGCGCCAGCTAGTCTATTATAAAAATATTACTTAAAAAATTTATCAATCAAAGGTTTCACTATAAAAATATATAACAACAATCAAAGCACAATTGGATCTGAATGGATCCCCCCAACTGGAAAATAATATTTGTATTATGTAAAAAAAAATTTTAAGAGCTCTTGACTGCTGCCATGCTCTCATTGAACAAAACGTTGCATCGCTCTGTAGGGTTGTACAAAAAACTAGCTGGCTCGGCAAACTTCGTTCCGCCTTATAATTAATTAACGTCCCCACAACCCCCTGCGGGTAGAATTTTGTAAATACCGTTCTTAACTGACCTCTGAGAAAGGAATATTCCTTCCAAGTTTCAAGTCTCTAGGCCATATGGTTCTAGAGATATCGTGATGAGTCAATAGATACCTGGAAATGTCTTATATATATATATATATATATGTAGATAGATGAGATCAAATATTTGAGTAGAAAACAATATTACATTAACGAGTTCTGGGCGAATAATAAAACATTTCTTAGAAACTGTTACTTAACATACTAGAGTCATAACATTTCCTTTGAAAAATCTCACTCTTTATTTATTCCCTTTCTCGTAAGAGGATATACTATGTGAAATGAAATGGTTTATGCTTTTAAAAAGCTTACGTATAAAGTGAAACAGGATTCTATTACTTTATCTAACGTTGTGCGTCTACTCTAATGGCGTAGGCGGGGTAAACAACCTTTGTTGTTCTACATCTTAGCTTGAGTTTTTATTTTATATAAGTAAATGAATAAAGGTTATTTTAATATCTACTACTTCTTATTAGCTATTCGAACAAGCTATACAAGAATATTCTCTAAGTTAATTTGTGTACATCCAATAATGCTTCCGTATTTGCAATTTGATACATTTTTTTGTTCATTGTTTTATTGACTATAGAACTAATTTGCAAAGATATTACAGCACGATTATGAACTCTTAAACCTTAAAAGCTTCGGGATTTTGCCTTAGATCTACATCCAGTATCTCATCTCATGCAAGGAATGGTGTAAATATTTTTTCTCCCTGCCCTATTCCCACGTTTTATGTGGAATCAGCACAGTACGGTCGTAGTCCACATTGTAATATGTTTTGGCTATAGTTTTTTTACGACCGGTCTCCTGCCTGACGTCAACCCTCCTTGGGTATATAGGTATATGAAATATCAGTAATCTACTAAGTAATCGAAATAAATTACTTATATATCTTCTTACCAATTCAAAACAAGCCACAACAATAGTCGAAATTCAGTGGCAAACCCAGGACCATGTTGTGCATGTTTTCATGTGACTTTTCGACGAAATAATTACAATTCGAAGAAAAAACAGCAAGTTTCGTTTTAGCCAAAGATAAATTATAATAAAAGCATGTTTGAAATTAGAACCGTTTTCAGCAAATGTAATAATATGGGTAATGTAACTCGGCAGCATCCCCCTGATATTTGGTCACACGTAAATCTACGCAGTGCCCGCTCTGTGGGAAAATAAAGGGGCAGTTATAGCCACTAAAACTTTTCAAACGACCACAATTACTAACATTGTGTCGTAAGAGAGTTTCCCATAAAGAATTCATGATTACTTACTCTATTCCCGTTGACATTAATGTTTATTTTTTCGTTTTGTAAATTATTTTAGTTTTTATGTGATTATAACATTTTGATATTGATTTGATGTTATATTTTAGTATCATTTATGTACTTAAAAAAAGAACCCAAAGATTTTTACTAAGTAATATTTTAACTTAATGTTAACTTCGAAGCCCTCTAGACTTATTATTAAAAAAATATGCCATTATATTCTTGTACCAAAAATAAATATATTGTACGGTTAAAAATAATTATGCTTCACTTATAACTCTAGAGGTTAGAAAACAGTCTATGACGTCTGTCCTAATTTCCCGTTAAGAATCCCATCAAGCCTTGATATACTACTGCTATGTATATTAAACAAGTCAATCAATCAAGTCAATATTTCTGAATTTATAGAGTCCCTGTAGATTCATTAAGTCGTCATTCCAGTTAAAAAAGAGGTACTCGAGGAGTAGAGGAGAGGAGGAGAAGAGGAGGTAAAGACTCGTATCATTACTAAAGCTTGCTATGACGACCGTCATAACGTTGCCCACGACAACGTCGGGGTCAAGTTCTCCTACATTAAATATGAGCTTATTTGAAATATGACATATAGTAATCCAATTATAGTGCCAAATAAACATTATTTTATAGAAGGCCACCTTCGACGCTTTACCACTACTTGGCAATCGTGACTTACTTTATTGAAATTACATATTTAGAATTTAGATATTGCGGCATATTAATAAAATCTTTCTCCTTAGCCATTTGAAAATAAGTGAATCGGAAGTTAAGTTCGTTGAATCGACACTAATTGGACATAACTCATTCATATGATTCATCCTCGATTCTGTACTGTCGGATGCCCCTTTGATCTACGTGGGACGACATACTATTTCATATACTATAGTACACACAGTATATATATTAGATAGATCAGTCGAATAATATTTATTCTTAATTACTTAGTTCATTGCTATGATCTATACTAAGGACCAACCAAAAAGGTTTTTGCAAGTAAATAATGAAATATTTAGGCATCAAAATGCCGATGTCTTTATCACATTGCCAGTAATCTGAATTATCTCTTTTGAAGGCGCAATACTGGATGAGCTGGGTACCACCGTGGTGCATCATTCTGATTTTAAATTGTAGGGTCTAATTAGCAATCACTTCCAGTTTATTAAGCGTTTCAATCTAATCCAATGATGAGATGACTAAAGACTGCAAAGGTTATTAAATTGCATGAACTGTAGTGGCGTTTAATGGCTTAAAGTATAAATTGTGAACTTCTCATTTACGTACCTATTAAAATATAATTTCTTACTATCTATTAAGTTCCTTTTTAAAAGAAACTCACGTGTGTATAGTGGTTTTAAATTGAAAGTCCGCATCAACGACGGCAACTTGCTATTTCTGATTTTAAAACGGCCATTCATCGGTATTACTATCGACCAAATTCAAATTTATACGTTTATTATCCAAAGAGTGTTGTACGTTGCAAAAACGAAAATCCTATTTTGCAATTTCCCTGGTTAAATGGGACATTTTCCGAAGGTGGAACATGCTTTTTAGAGTAAACGCCGCTGTAAATAAATTACAATGCATGTTTTGCGGCATTAACTGATATATGGTGGTTACATTTTGCGTGGCTCTGGCGAAGCGAAGGCGGCGACATGTCCCGCTATTAAAATAAATTAGAATTAATTATTTTTATGCACTGTTATTTTTGTTTACAATTAGTAAATCAGTTTAAATATAATTGATATTTTTACAAATTCTAAACATTTTTTTTTCATTTGATTGATCATTCATTTGTAAAATTGTGCACGCTTTTTCCGAATTGAAATCTAGTAATGTCGTGTCGATTGATTTTCATACTGAACCATTTTGAAATATTGCTTCTTCTTTTTTTTCATGAAAAATATCAACTTTTTTAATGAGATTTGTTAAGGAGTTATTATTTAAGATAGCATTGCTTTGTTAGACATTTAATTTAACGGAGTCACGCATAAATTATCGTTTAAACCCACAAGGACGTTGAAAACATAGCCAACTTAATCCGTATCAAAGCAAGCAAAGCGGCTAATTCTCAGAATATACTGCAAACAAGCTGAGAGACTATTAAGGGACGAGAAATATGATTTCCGGAGCGGTTTCCCGGGGCGCGCATAAAGAAAACTTTAAGCAGGCATTAGATGCGGTTTTATTCGCTGGTACCCAGCGGGCGGACTCTAGATTTACCGACGTAATGTTCCTACGAACATGAATATATTTTAATAGAACTGCGTTTGCGTAAAGAGCGCCGAGTGCTTATAATGTACAGGGGTGGACTCATTATTAATTAATTTTATGAATTAAATCCTCATTTCATAAGTTTTTCATAATATCCGTAAAGAAAATTTAATTCAAGCTTACATTATAAATAAACATGAACATGTTTTATTAACAGATTTCATAAAAAATCCTTACTGAACTAGAGCAAATTTAATACGTTACTTAGGCATTTTTAACAGACGTCTGTAATGCCATTCTAGATTTTGTTGAGTTTCGTCTCAATTATTACAAGGGATTCACAATCAAGAAGCTTTATAAGGAATTCAACAGAGTTAAACTAACAGAGCACGCAACTATCTTCGTTCCATTCAGTACAAGTCCAAAGATAGCAAGATATATATTGCAAACTACAGAGACAACACAATATTGGCTGTACACGTATATTATTACGCTTGGTATTGTTTAGTCGATTGGAGGTGTTACCATAAGCTAAACTACCCTGTACGTCGTGATTATCTAAGCAGAATTTAACATAGGTACAGTGAATTAATTTACATAAGTGTTAGTTATATACCAGTTTATTTAGAATACTAACTTGAATTGATCAAGAATCTTTTGGCGTATCCTTAATAAATAACCTAGTCCTAGTAATTATCTGCTAAAAAAACTGTTTGTTTTGATAATTATTATTTTATAACACTTTATATCTGCATATTTCAATTATGATATACATATATATGGCACTTCAGGTTAGTGGGAGTAAAATTAAATAGAGGGAACTAGAAAATGCTACGTAATCATGTGAACCAATTATATGACGTAAATGTAATCCTAATACAAAAATATTTATATTATAAATGATTTTAACATCGCGGCGATGTCTTAAGGTATTGTATATACACAATAGATAGAACAAAAAGCCTCTCACCGAAGCGCTATCTTGCTTAAAAGTGTAATAAATAACTCACAATCATAACGGATATGAGGAATTTTACCTGGGCGTGGCTTCGCTCTGTCAGGGACAATTTAAATGCGTACTTAGCGTACAAATCATACGCATTTGAAATCACAAGCGAAGGCGACTTTGTATTATTTTTTATATATTTTTATATTACGAAAATACTGTTGCTCGCGTCTGTGCATGCATTTATTTGCTATTTTGTTCACTGGAATTTTTTCCTCGTGTAATAATATAACTTGGAATATGGACGTACTAGCGACCCACCTCCGCTTTGCACGGGTAGCACTAGTTATCTATAGCAAGGAAAACTCGCGTGACATTTGACGACAGCCAGTCAAAAGATGTTGAAGTGCTGCTTCAATAAACTAAACTTCCAACGCCATCTGTTAGAAACTTATGGCACTTTAACATTTAATTTGAAAAAAAATGAAAAAGAATTACACATAGTGAACAAATTTGATCATAATCGATTAAGGAGTTTTGGAGTTTACCCCGGACTAAGATCGTAAGACGTAATTTTTACATAAATAGTTCATATTTTTCTCTCGCTACTTGACATATTGAGTGCAAAATTTCATAATCATTTGTGTTGTTAAGGCGTGAAGGTATGACAAACAATCTCTCGTTAGCAATTACACTATCAAATAGATAACATTAATTTTTATTGTATTCTTTTTTGGGACAAGGGGGCAAACGAGCAAGCTAGTCATCTCGTATAAGGAGACGCATATGGGTAGGCATCCGTAACAAGCAAATGAATCGCAGATGCGTTGACTACATTTAATGGACAGAGGACGGCGGGATAGACGTTCAAAAGGATATTTTTTCCCATCTATCTCATTCCCGTCCAATCGCCTTCCCATCCTATCCTTATTAAGAAAAAATAGAAAGGGGAAGAGGACTGAAATTAGGCCTACGGCACCTCTCGATCATCAGACGAAACGTAGAATACTTCTTATTCGACCCTGTCTTTTGTGAGGTCGTGGTAGTCTACCGGTCGAGCTGACGCATTCGTTGAACAGATGTGCGGGCTCTTCAACTGTTACAACATAAAAGTAACATTGGTTTCTTAAAGTCATCTACAGTATAAGTCTAATAGCACAGAGTAGAAAGTGAGTAAAGACAAAAACACTTTAGCTTTTAAAAGTTCACGGTCCCCGTACTAAATATCCAGTCGTTTGAGAAAACACGTCATATCTGCACCCGAAAAAAGCTTTCGTCCGACACTTTTCACAGAAGTGTGGCGATTTCACAAAGTTTAAGTGGCCATTAGCAAAGTTGTTTACAGCTGCCCCAGGCGCCGGGTTCGCTTCTCGGCACGTTAGCTCACTGCCCATATTTTACTTTACTTTCTAAAACTTTAGTTTCCGGCCAAGAATATTAAGTCGTAGTACATTTAATAATTGCTTACTGTAAATTGCTTTTTGACCATAATAGCTCATCCTCCACTGAACTATTCAAACGAATAATATAAATGTTTCGAATGTTAGTATGTCCGTTTGTTTGTTTTTTACGCTTTAACGCTTAACGATGCAACCGAGCATCGTGAAATTTTCCACCCCATGCGTGCGATCGGTGATCGGAGGAGTACAAAACATGACGTATCTTTCATCTCAAAAAAAATCTTATAGGATAAAAAACTTATAGGAATAAAAAACCTAATTTAGGTTGCTATGGTAATGAATTTAATGTCACGACAAACATCTTTTTGACATTTTGTTATTGTCTTCCACAGAGATGAATGCGCTAAGACATTGGAGGTGTGCACAAAGAGAGATGTGCTAACACAATGTTCCCGCACCTTAGGGTGCTTACATATATATATTCTCTACTTACATGGCGTGATCTATCACGCCATGTGGCGCCATGCGATTGACCGGATGTTTGTAAGGGACAAATTAACATGTTCTAGATGCTTCTATGCATAACTACATCTCCTGGCAATCGCATAACTACCTACATATATTTTAAATATATTGTACAAAAATTTCCAGCTACGAAATTAAGAAAAAAAGACGTGCGTCGCCACGGGCAACAAATAGTAATGATCAATACAAATTTATATATCAAAAATGTTCTACTATTTTCACTAGTATCTTCTAATGCTTACTTTTAGGTAAATGTAGCGCTGGTTTAATTTGTGCCCCCTTGTGAAAGGTGAACGTAGCGATTCAATTTCTGCTCCCGACAGTAATATTGCTTGTACTGCGTAAGGCTTCCGAAGGTAATCGGTGTCGATTATAAGAACATGATATCGGAAATCTGTCGCATCCGCGCCATTTCCGCGACATGTGCTTAAATCATAATGAAATATTAGGCTGTGTATACAACAAACATAAAATAAATACAGTCAATTTTTAAGAATAAGCAATCCAACGACAATATAAGTTAAATATCACCTGAGAATCCTTACCTTAAACTTGACACACCTATTCAAGGGTAGGCAGATATCATGGTTTTTCATCCATAACTTGATACATTTTTCTTGCTTTTCTCAAATCCCTACGCACGTTCGATTACGGGTAGTCCTAATATTAGCTTTCTTTTTTCTTTACGTAGTCGTCTCATTTCTTTATCCGTATAGTTAAAATTAAATAATGAATAACATCAGTGGAAAATGACCAAACATTTAACTTTTATCTATCCACCACAAAAATAGATGACTTAGCAATGTGTTTTTAACTGTAACTTAACGATTTTCACACATCCTGTAAGAATACAATAACATTCTGTATAAAAAAATCGCTTTTGCTGTCTTTTCCCTTAGATCTTTCAAACTACGCAGCGGATTTTAATGCGGTTTTCAATAAACATAGTGATTCAAGAGAAAGGTGAAATGCAGAGAATTCAAGGATTTGTAATGTGATGTAAAACACATGCTTGAGTGCTCACGT
This sequence comes from Papilio glaucus, assembly GCA_000931545.1. Classification (NCBI taxonomy): domain Eukaryota; kingdom Metazoa; phylum Arthropoda; class Insecta; order Lepidoptera; family Papilionidae; genus Papilio; species Papilio glaucus. Next base: position 205,257 of record JWHW01030817.1, on the reverse strand, counting down.
TGTAAACGCTAAACCTTACGAGATAGATCATTATAATGTACCAGGGAATCAGAAGAAAATCGTTAGGACGTGTTTTGAGAAGCAATGTCAGTACCCGGTATTTCATAATAAGAGATTTAGTAAAATACTCTAAATTGACTGTTTTTAACTTAAACTTATTGCGAAAAGAGCAATTTTATTGTAAATGTATAATCCTATTCCCATGGCCCCACGCAATATTGTGTACTTTTGCGTCATGAGACGGTCAATTAAATGATTATTAATTTTAATAAATAATAGTGCTATGACTAATAATGACAGCACATACAGATCTGTTCTGTATTTTTAAAAATAATAAAGTTATGTTTCGAATATTTAATCCTAATCGAAAAAGCCAGTAAGTATTTAGTTAAAAATAAAAATAAAATGTTTGAAACCTCAATTGTGCATGCAACCTTGCCTCGAGCACGTTCGACTTTTAATAAACCTACATATTTAAAAACCGACCCCATATTTATAAATTCTGAAGCCGTAAAAATTAAAACGTGTACCAGGTTTAATAGCATATTCCCGTGGGTAATGTTGTCATAGATTAATAAATTATGTGACCCGACTGTTTATTTTCAATATGGATTTCAATATGGATGGATGGTCGGTGACAAGGATATTTTCAATAATGTAAACCCACCATCATTATTCTCCTGTCCTATTCCCACTTTAGTGGGGTTCAGCACAAGACGTGTAGCAAAACCGTCTTCCCTTTCCCCTGACAACTGTCGCATCCATGGTGCGACCCCGCTTAATCGCGTAGAATAGGGAATCATCGCAATACCAGCGTTTCTTTCCGTCCTTGACTCCACCTCAAATAAGGGATAGCGATCCCTCATTCTAGTTCACTTCCAAGGTGAACTCAGTGACGTCCACCTCGAGCGCATCTAGCACCGAAAGAATGCGACGTACACTCTTTACGTAATTAAGTTTTTGTGCATTGTACAAGAGCACCGATGCGACATCGTCGTTCTCCGGTCTTACGTTATTGTCCACGAGCAGTAAATATTTTGTTTACCAGACAAATTAAAGAGATTCTGAAACAAAACAAATAACTGCTTACTATTAGAGAAGTAGACTTAAGATGCGAAATTGACCCCTCGCCTCTTTTTTTTTTATTCCTACTCATATATCTTTAGTTTACTAAAACAAACATCGAGCTGTTTAAAATAAAATTGCACGTGCATGATATATTACTTTGGAAACTCAAGAAATAAAAACAACTTATGGTTTTGACATCAACTTGCCAACAGAAAATAATTTATCGTACGAACTCGACACCAACTTTCCATTATTGCTTTTCAGCTTGAATTTTTGGTCTTCATTTAAGAATTTTGACCAAATATTTCCTGTTTTAATAAAGCGCGTTTTTGCTCAGTAATAAATTAATTATAACACCTTTTGTTTACGTACATTGACCTAGACAAGGAGAATTATCGTTGGCTCGAAGAAGAATTGAAATGATCTTTGTGCCTTGATGTTAT
>JWHW01030817.1:184057-194097 GCA_000931545.1 Papilio glaucus | reverse complement strand
CAAGATCACTCGGATCGCGAGCCCTGTATTCGATGAAGCTGTAAGAACCGTCAATAAGGTTACCAGCAACTACTTCTCCGAAAATACATAGGTATTTATGGAATCATCCTTATGTAGTTTACGCAAAGTTTGAAGGAAAAAATAAATAAATAAAAAAAACACACACAACACAGCAGACCCTTTGAGTGATTCAAGAATAACAATATGAGCGTTTCGATATTAATGTACCGAATAAATGGCTGAGTCGAATCCTCAGTCAAGCGGGAAACAAAATAATCGAATTCCACATTCCGCACGCGTCTCAACTAGTGAACAGATCTAAGGTGCAAAATTCCTTTAGAATTGGTAAGCCACTGGTATTATAGTTGTTTCAGTTTTTAAGTATGAAAGAAACCACACATAGATGTTGGATGATTACCTCCAATTAATCTTTCGCATTTGCGAGGTTATGTAATGTAAGGTTTAGCCACTGTTCGTTGTACTTTTTACTATTGTTGCTAAAACGATATGTTTCTAAAGTAATTGTGAAGGATTGTATTGATTGTGTGTGTACATTTGAGCGAAATAAAGCTTCATAATGTAGTTGCGTGTTAGAAGTATTTTTATTATGACTCATTTGCTTATTACCGTGTTAATGAGATCAAGGTTTAGAGAACAAAAGAGAACTGCAATAATCAAGTAGCCTAAGTCCTTAAATAATAATAATTACTCTGATAAAATTGTAGTCACTAAAGATTATTGTTAAAAGAAAGTCTTTAAACATTTAATTAAAGTTATCGATTGAGATTTTGTACATCGATGAGGAAATCATAGACGCTTTCCATCGTATCATCTTCACAACTACTTATCTATACATCTAATAAAAATGTAACTGATCGCTGTCTGTATATGGAAGATATTTGAGAAAAACTATTATTGGTGGCCTTCATAAACTCAATAAAACCCAAGACAATGATTGCGTGCGTTTGCTACCGCTAATCTCAGAAACGGCTCCGATTTAGGTGCCACTAATCTATTGTGGTAAGCTTTACTTAACATTTTGTGTTTGTGTCATCTCAATCGGTTCATAAATAAAAACGTTATATCAATTTAACTATGCTACGGCCATACTGTGTCGACCCCACATACGCGGGAAAAAGGCAGTGAGATAATGATGAGGTTACGGTAGTATTAAGTAGGTAATATCATTTCGTTTAAGTAAAATTGCAGGGCGGATGAAACCGGGAGGCACTGCTAGTATAACAATATGAAGTATATAAAACGTCGTAAATAGTGCACGGCTGATTACCAATGTCTGTTTTGTGATGGGATTTTCATTTAAAAGCCTCATATCTGCCGTTGGTTCTATAAATAAATTTACTATCAATTTTATCCGGCAAATTGTAAAAGCTCATACCAGGTTACAGAGAAATTGATCCGTGTAGCGTAACTGATAGCGACACGGAGGCTGTTCATCATCCGATGTCGATATATCAACTCGTTCAGTTACTGCGTGCATTAAAAAACCTTTTGTCAATTTATAATCTTTTTCATTAATCAGATAAGTTCAATGTTCGAGAATTTGATAGCAATTTTATTATACTTTTAGTTAGTTGAATGTGATTTCCATTGCCTTAAAATATGATGTCTAATTATTTCAGCTTAATAACCAAGTATCTTTACAATAAATTACAATTAAAATAAAATTCTCATTATTTTAAAAACATCATTGCTATCAAAATTTGCTAATTGAACAAGTAGTTGTAAACAAAAGGAAGGGGGCTTTTCCTTCATACCAGGCAGTACCTTCAATGGTATTTGGAACGTTAATTTTACTGACGGTTTTAACTGATTTAAAAAGAAACATTATGAAATTATAAAAAGTTAGAGCAGAGTATTAAAATGGGATATATACCGCCAAAGTTTTACTACATTATTTATTACCAAACTTCTATTCAGAATTCAGCTCATTGCATATTCATAAATGTCTCAATTCGCACGTAAATCAAAAGATCGCTGAAAGAAAGCTTTCAAAGTACTCAAAACGTAGGATATCGTCGCTCGAACAGCCCACCCCACGTGTTATGCAAATCAAAGCGGATAACTTTCTGAAAGTTCACATTCTTACACTTGCGAAACTTAACGGTGCATTGTAACTATTTAAAATGGGACTGGGATAAAAAAAAAACATTACATAAATATTGGTGACTAATACAAATAAATTATAAATAAATAAAATAAATATTAATGACACCCATAACCCAGAGTGGTAGGCAGAGATTACCGCTTTCCGTTTGGCATGATCCTGGCGTACCGCTCACTCCTTCTACATCCATATATCTACGCAATCGTCGGTTACTGGTACTCCTTAAATCGTCTTTCTTTAAACTGTCACTAGTCTTATTAAAGCTTTCGTGAGACATTATTATCTGTTTATCACTCCGTTAGAACAGTGTGAGGCGCTACCCCGAATTAATTCCACTAACCCTGAAGAAGGACCTCCGACAGGCACAAAACTATCGGTACCAATACCGGTAATCACGAATGTGAGCAAAGCCGTTTTAAAAACAGTTTGTCACTAATCTAATCAATATAATTTTTTCTAGGACGTCCCCTGACAACACGGCCTCCCACTTTTGCAACGTAAATATGGTTAGGTATTAATTATAATACGTAAATTGAAACAGACACAAATAGATCTGCAGAGATATTCCGGGAATATATAATATTCCCGGGGAGGGATGTCGTCAGGCCGGCGGCCAGCCGTAAAAACTGTAGCCAAAACGTATACAGTATGGACTATGTTCATACTGTGCCGACCCCACATGTGTAGGAAAAGGGCAGGCAGATGATGATATAAAATTTGATTTACAGTATCAAAATCTGAGATCTGACAAAGAGGGTAAGAATAAAATCCATTTTGTTCTCAGTTTGCGACGGTATTCATAGTCACCCGAACATAGTAAAGTTTTACCTTACTGAAAGCAGTGACTTTAAAAATTCAAAGGTAAAAGTGACATCGGGGAGTGCCGACTCCTTATTAACAGCCGAGTCACTTTCAAGATCACTCAGTTTAGAAACTTTGAATTATTCTTTTGAAAATTCACACTGAAGAATTTTACTAGGAAACAAATCGTGGAAGTCAAACTTTAACAATGGGATTTGAGTTATTCTCTTTTAGGATATTTTAACCACTTTGAGGTACAAAGGGAATGTTTAAATGAAATTTATGAACCATATACTGTTTTATTCATTCGTTCGTTCAATACTTCAAAATACTTAACGTAATTTACAATACTAGACACAATTTATTCATAGTATGTCTTTATAAATATTTTATTATGTCAACAATTTAGTTGGCTGTAGGATAAGAATTATCCATTATCAACTGTCTCTAGCTTTTTAATTATACATTATATAATACTTTTTCCATATTCTTTTTTTAAGAATCAAAAAGTGGAATATTTAAGAATGTTAAAATACGAATTAGGCGATTCCAATTTAACTTCAAACAAACTTTATCCAGTGACAGGACACTTATCACAATTGGGATAAAAACCTAATAAGTTAAGAATTTAATATATATTTTGTTTATAGTTGAAAGTGGCACACGAGCAAGCCGTTCGCCTGTTAAGTGAACGCTATCCATAGGCATTTGCAACATGCTGAATTGCAGATGTGTTGCCTACCTGTAATGGACAGAAGACGAAAGAGTAAAAAATCTATTCATCCCTATGACATACTAAAGAAGAGCGATATAAGGAGTACCCGTAACCGATCATGTATGAATGTAGAAGAAGTAATAGAGATGTGCCAGGATCGCCAATTGGAAATCCGTTACCTCTGCCTACCCCTGTGGGTTACGGGCAAGAGCGCATATTTATTTTAGTTTTTTTTTTTAAATAAATTTGACCAATAAGAAACGTTTTTTGAACAAAAAAATTCACACCTGATACTATTTTAAAAACTCGTTATAAAGTGCCTTGTTCATAGCACGCGACCAAGACGTGTGTTTACGGTCTGATGCATCAAAGACGCGGGTACAAAGGTGATTTTTTTGCTGCGGTTTTGTTTTTTTCGTCATAAAGAACAGGATACTCGCTCTTCTGAGCAGGTGCCTTATCTGTTAATTATGTGCGCTCGCGCCATTTGTTGTCTTCTTGTTAAACTTAGAATCCATGCAAATAATGCTTTAAATACCGTCTTTACGTTTACATCCTTAAGTATCTTAAGTACGGAGCTTGAGTAGTAAAGTTATAGTACAAAATATTTTACATCACTGCTACTAATAAAGGTAGGCAATACTTTCTTCTCATTTCAGATAGAATACTTACTCTGTATGTCTGCCTGAAATCAGAAGTAGTATACCTACATATAGCTTGGTATTCTAAACACTCAGAATTCAGCTTTACATCAACTGTGCAGGGTCTCAATTTTTTTCGTTTTTATTGCCAACTTTATGTATTACTGAATAAGGTACGGTTTAGTAGTTTTGTTTATTAATATAAAATAGTACAAATACGAAACAAAGATAGAAGTGTTTTTCTAAAGCATACTCTAGTATATAATAATAATAATAAATCAGCCTTTTGTAGAATGTTCCCCACTGCAGGGACACAGGCCTCCTCTCCGAGAAAGGGAATACTAGTATGCTCGAGCCAAATTTATGGCGATCATATTGATGACAATAAAAAAGACCGATATATAGAATGCTGTAGCCAAATTTATGTCGATCAAATTCATTAAAATAAAGAAGACCGATACATTCTCTAGCTAAAATTTATGTCGATCATATTGATGAAGACCGATAAATGTAGAAGCAAGAACGGTGGTCAATGCAAAGATGGAATCAAAACCTATGTTACGTAATAAATCTGCTTATTCTTCAACTTGAGTTTAAAACACAAACATTTAAAAATAAGCAATTAAAAAAAACGAACAACAAAAGCAATATGGCGGACACAGGTGCAATATTGTATCTCATTATCAACGGTTTGGCAGCTAAGTGGAACGTAGCGCACGCGTCTGCCCGTTACGCTTGATGGCGCTGATATGTGTATCTTAAGACACTATCTCGCTCACTCTCGATGTAGTAGTAATTTGCTGTCTCACTCTACTAAATATCCTCATTTCGATTGTTTGTTTAGTGTTCAATTTGAATGACTTATAGTAAAGGAAACCCTCTGAGGTATTAACATTAATTTTATTTTTAAAACCTAAACTCTTAGTTATAGATGCATAAGCAGAAAAATCGCACTCGTAAGTGATAAAAATTTAACATGAATTAACAATTCGAAATAAATAAAGAAAAACAGTAAATGTGAAATCCAAAGTATAATAGTTTTCGTTATTTTTAACAATTTGGATCTATCGTAAAGATACTGATAGGTAGGCAAACCTTGACAACTGTACACTTAAATTCTCAGCTAGATCACGTTATAACTTTGTTCTAAACAATGAATTTTCTAAGCTTCAGAAAATAACGAGTTTGAATTAAAACATACATGTGGATTCTAAAGCTGGCTAACTCGGTTGCAATAAAGCTGATAACTTATTTTATCTATATAAAAATCCTTATGCGGGAACACATTGTAATAGCTGGTGACTAATTTTCTAGCGTCGACCATTATCTATACTAATATTAAGAGGTAAAGTTTGTGAGTTTGGATGTTAGTAGTAATCTCCGGTACTACAGATCCGATTTCGAAAATTCTTTCACTGTTAGAAAGGAATATTATCCTGAAGTGCTATAGACTACTTTTTATATTTAATATAATAAAGCTGAAGTAATTACTTGTGCTAATCTCAAGAATGATCGATAGTATTCGAAAACTACTTTTTGCATTTGACAGTTCAATTATTACGGATGGTTATGGGCCATTCAAAATCACGGTAAAACCCTAGGGAGCCGTGTAGAAAGAAAAATGCTGAGCGTTAAAGATGTATTAACACGGGCAAGCGATGCGAAACCGCGGGGCACAGCTAGTATTACAGAAAGCAGCATAAGGCTACCAAGTAACGCACGAGTCGCAGGCAACGCTCTGCTGACCACCCTCTGTATCCTGTATTAAATAAAAATATTTCATAATAAATACACCTTGTTTTTAATGGTAGCAATTAGGAAAATGTTACCATGCTGGTGCCATGCTGGTGCATTATGTACAGTGTTACGAATGTGGGATTTGCATTTTATTAATATACCTACATCGATTCTTTACAATTATTTTAAAAACGCGATCGAAAGAGCTTACGACGCTTCTTTTTACGATTATAATTTGACTAGCTCATCCCGCGTCTTCGTCCGCGTGAAATTCAATGTGTATTTTCGTAATATTTTGATTTACTCGTAGACATGCTTTTGCCAAGATCTCTTTCTTTTTATATGTGACTCTACTTTATGTTTAATTTTTAATAATATAATGCTTAGGTTTTAGTAAAAAAATCAATTCTTTACTAAGACAATCAAATAATTACGCGATTTTTTCGTATTACCTTCACTCAGACTTCTTCTTGTAATAGACCAATATTAGAGGTAAACAAACCTTTTTCGTCTTTGTTTACTATTACTGTGAAATGTTACCTTTTGTTTCGTTTTCTATAATGTTAGATATCATTGTAAATAATGTTAATTAGTTAAGATTAAAAAAAAAGATCGAACTATTTCTTCTTGACTTTTATTCCTGACAGACGAAATATGAGTCACGTATACTTGGTACTGACGATGGGCCTGAAAATAAAACTTATATGCGTATGCACCTTGAGGTCCTAATAATATCCTCTAGCTCTATAAATCATAGACACCACATACACTCGCTTGTTGCAAATTGAAGGCGGAACAGAGCGTTGGCGCGTCTGATTACGGAAAGTCTCCCGACAATGTACTGCAGCGTATAGCCGACTCCGGATATTAACCGAGTTACAACACCGTGACGATGTGAACGACTGCAACTTACGTGTTTCATATTGTACCGCACTAGAATACGCGTTTCTCTACTCATAATTATACTTACTGTTTTCAACAACTGTCGCACAAATGGGCCGGCACAAACGATGAAAGAGCACGACCTCAAAGAAGACAGGCGTGAAGCGTGTCTTCTTTGAGGTCGTGCTCTTTCATGTGGTCGTGTAAAGTGAGGTGCCGGAGGCCGATCCAGTTTTCTTGACCTCATTAGCTTATCGCAGATGCCTATGGGTAGCGGACACTTAATATCAAGTGAACCGCTTACTCGTTTGCCACCTTCTACTATAAAAAATAATCAACCAGCGCAAGGAAACGGGAGAACTCACTAATACAAAAATACGAAATCCAATTAATCGAAGAGAAGATAACGAAGCTTTCTATAAAATTTCAATCTACCCTGCAGCATTGAAATACAAGAAAATAATGCAAGGCGATATTCTAAAATGGAATGGATTTCAAAGGAGTTCGCAGTTGATAGAAAACCGCGAAACAATATTCGAGCTGGCTCATCCGATAATAACGAGGCTTCCAAGCGAGCGCGCGCCTAATGTGCCCCGCAGGTTATCCACCTTCAATTTCTCGCCGGATTATTTCTTAGAAAAATGAAAATCTCTGCGATGTAAATTTACATTTTGTTATCGTGATTTTTTTTATATTTTGTCTTAACGTCATCTTGTTTATAAAGCTGCGTCATAACTAAGTGGTCGATTGGGTTTCTAATATATGTATTGGTTATTATAAAAGTTATTATTTCCTATATTTTGATAATATTTTTAGGTACAAAAAACTATCAAATTTTGGAAGGTCATTTCAAATTGAATGTCAAATTATTTTTGTAAGAAGATAAAAGTCAAATTGGAAATGCATCGGATAGTTATACGCCAACCTAGTTATACCTTGTTTACCAGCAACATAGATTACAAGATATTTACTGTACATGGCGGTACACTTTTTATACTTTCATCGGAATTGTTGTAATTTTGTGGAAATCGTGAGATAAAGTGAAATTGTATAATATGGAATGGAAATAGTATCCCCCCCATTAATCGCCTCAAAGATGTATTGTATGTAATACGTTATTAATGTAATTTTTTCATAATTCATAATTACAGGTGTACAGTCGGTACGCATTATTAACATTCGTGTGCCAGAAGTAATTCAGTATGGTACGCGGGACGCAGTGACCCTGGACTGCGACTACGTGACAAAGAACGTGACCGGGCTGGTGGTAAAGTGGTTCTACATGGACCGCTCGCAGCCGGTGTATCAATGGATACCGCCGCAGAAGCCCCAAGCGTTAGGATTGTTAAAGAATAAGGTACAGTTGTCTCACATTTCTCTTCCGAATTAAACAATAATCATCATAATCATTATTATCCGATTCACTTATTTACTTATAAGGGACCAACCAGACTGTTGAAAATGTAAAGGAGCAAATGGCCAATACGCTGTTAAGTGACCCATCAAATTTGCAACAACCAAGACAGTTAAGGATGATTTAGACTAGACTAACCTTTTGTTTAGGAAAGTAATTGAGTGGATAAAGAAAATGAGAGAAAAAAGGATCGGGAAAAGGCCCTATCGCCTTGATAATTAATGGCCATGGCCTATAAATATTATTTCACTCTCTATTTGCACTTGCACAACATGTAAAAGTAAGATAGAAGAAGCATCGATAGAAGAAGCACCGATAGAAGAAAGTGTAGGTGAAAATATATTCATGTAAGGTACTTGTTATGTGAGATAAGTAGGAAGATGTATAAATAGCCTCCATTTAGCCAGATACATCATGATCGACTGTAAGAGGTGGTCAAAGATTATACAAAACCAGAATATCTTACATGCTTTGTCTATCTTCTTTATGACAACTAAAGATCTTGTTTATGGTTACAGTTGGACCTGACGTATAAGGTCTCACACAATCCATATATGCAGCACCGCGCGCTGCGCATTCTACAGCCCGGCACCGAGCTCACCGGCAACTACACTTGTGTGGTGTCTACGTTTCTCGCTGAAGACGAGAAAACACGCCCTATGACGATTTTTGGTAAGTATTATTTGAATTGTTTTCATACTTTAATATCCGAATAGCCCATGTGGTAGCTTACGACCGTTGAGAGATGGCAGCTCTGGAAGAAGTATAGTTTCATAATCTACGATGTGTGTTTCGACAATTGACAACGATATTAGTATCCGTGTTATAAGGAAATGCCTTTACCACGTAAATGTAATAATTTAATGTAATGCGATCAAAGCCATAATTTGCTTTCAACTGCAGGGAATAAATCTAAACAGGCAGATATTAAGTTAGGCAATAATTAAACAGTTGTTATTTTCCATTGATAGAATATGATACATGATATAACTGTATTAGATATTCATCACACACATATTTATGGATATTATACATAACTTTTAAAAAATATTTATTACTCGAATGCGTACCTGTATTTTTTATTTGTACACGCGTTTTACTTTCCAGGCTATGATTTATCAATTCCTTGATATTTTGTTATTTTCATAATAATACGAAAATAACTGTAAAAAATACTTAATAAACAAGGGATATACTTCTTAAGGGTGTGTTATGTTTTGATCGTAATTAGCTGAAATTTTACTTTAATTCTTTATTAATTCTTAAATTTTCAAATAAAAACAATAGATAACAATGATTTCAATTATGGAAAACAAACACAAATTCTATTGCCGACAAGAGATACAATGCGTTTTGTGAGTTGAGACAAAACGGAAATTACATCATGCAAGTTTAGCGCCGGTGTCGCGGCAGCGCCTGTTGTTTGGCTGTAACTTAAACGGATGTAGGGTATGAGGGTACAGCCAGGTACATTACGGGATTTTAGAGGGGTGATTCGTATTTTCCTTTAGTAGTACAACTGTAGTTTATCTATAGATTTTTGTATTAAACTTTAATATTATTAATAAATGCGAAAGTTTGTATGTATGGATGTTTGTTACTCTTTCACGCAAAAACTACTGAATGGATTTTAATGAAACTTTGCAATAATATAGGTTATACATCAGAAAAACACATAGGCTATAATTTATAAACATATTGTGTGAATGATCCAAAATATAACGA
>JWHW01030817.1:167880-178582 GCA_000931545.1 Papilio glaucus | reverse complement strand
AAAGTACGTTAAATGTTGTAGATAGGAGATTTTACTGGAAGAATTCGTTTTAGTTTTAGAAAGATTTTAAACTTCATTCAAAGATCTTTTAACAAGCGCGCGTTTGAACTGGGAATGAAGCCTGCGACATGTGAAAAAAACAAATGCATAGGATGTTACAGTATAACGGATCGACGTTAAACATTAATTATAATTATTAAAACATATTTACTACTTTTCAGATCCGCCTCTAACTTCACCAGAGTCAACTAATTCTCTGCACACATCACCTGACGCAGGTATGTTTTTATTTTCTCATCGCAATATATTTCCCTACATCTTATTGTAAGTCGCACGCAATAATAATGTGCATGATGGCAAATGACCTAGCACTCACCTCTTGGCTGGCTTAGAAATCTGGCCGTTGGCTCGGTCAGTAGCGTCCTACATTTTAGAGTCCACTCAAATTCGCTCGCGACCAAATGGAGTGTTGCGATCCATCCGATAGTTTGGGAATCGCTGATCTAGCAGATACATATGTTTTTTTTAATGTAATAAAGTGGCAAATGAGCAAGCGGGTCACCTGATGTCCAGTGACTGCTTCCCACATCCATATAAGCATCCGCAACAAGTAAGTATGTCGCAGATACATTTAGTACTTTTGCGGATACACGAGAAAAAGGATATTTCTTTATCCTATTTATCCCCTCTCCTCCATTCCTCGTCCCCTTCGCATCCCATCCTTATTAGGAAAGGATGGGAAAGGGACCGTGAGGACCGAAATTGAGGCTTCGGCACCACACTCATCAGTCCACACGCAGAAGTATACTTCTACTTCACATCTGTCTTCTCGACCCATTCGTGCAACAGATGTTGTTGTTGCTCTACCACTGTTGAAGGCCTGCTTAATCTGTAGCTGAAACTATATTTTAAATCCATAATCGCTTTGTAGCTAATTGTAATATAATTTCTTTTTGCAGGTTACTGCCTGGTTTCGACGCCGCTTTTGGTTTTCGTATCAATAATAATATGTTATATATTACAAACTAGGTGAAATTTCATAGCTTAGGCTATGCCAATGTTATAAATAAAGCTTAAAAAGCAATAGAGAGTTGGTCGAAGTTATCTTCTTTACGTTCCGAGGGGATGGGTAGTTATACTAAACGTCACTATTGTATGTCACTGCTCAAATGTGTTTCTTGATAAATGTGAAATTTAATTTATTGTATATATTGTATAGTGTACATTTTACTATACTGTTATAAAATAATTAAATATTGTCATGTAATATTATGATCAATTTTTATCTAGTCTTAGATATAATAAAGTTTAATAAATAATTTCTCATTTTATGCCCTCAATCCTTTTTTTTTAATTTTCTCATCGTTGTCAGGTAAAAGACATCCACTTCAGGATACAGGCCTCTCACAAGGATCGCTACAAAGACCGGTCACTTGCCAACATCATTAAATTGACTCAAATGACCAGGTCGTCGACCATCGATCTGGTCAACGACTTTCTATCGGGCACAAACAAATACTTGCCTTGTACTTAAGCATCGGATAAACTTATTTAAAGAAGCGAACAAATTCCTGCGGTCTGACTATTTATGGTCTTTTTAAGCCTAAGCGCTAATAGTCTATAGGTTAAGGGTCATGAAAAATATGGTCGGGGGTACAATTAGCCGTGTGCCAATCCTAGCAAAAGTTTAAGCGTTCTTGGAATGGTTTAAAAAACAGGCAGGCGGCCGGACGTGAAAACTTTAGCCAAAAGAATACACAGTATGGACTACGTTCGTACCGTGCCGATTCCACGTAAGTGGGAGGAAAGAAAAAAATGTCTATTAAATTAAAACAATATGTTATAACGATGACTCTAAAACGTATTGTTGCGTAAAAGATTTTTTAGAGCTACCCACATTAATTCCATAGACGAGTTTAGGACGAAAGTCGTTTTGTTGGAAGATTAAGATTTGTACCGCACATAGATTTCCCATGAGACACGTATTTTACATTAAGCGAGGCCGCTGGGACATTATATGACCCGCAGGAAGTTAATACAAATTTGGAAGGCTTAGAACTTTTTCCCCGAAAATACTTTGAGCATAATACCACGGCTTTTAATTTTCTTTGTCTCAGTGAATGTTAATACTTTGGGTAATTTTAAAAATTTGCAGTTTTTATAATTATAATAGATGATATATAATCAGCATGTAGTCCGAAATGATCACTTAAGAATCATAATTATTATAATCTGGCTAAAATATGCATGAACAATTTAATTCAACAGACAAATTCCAGCCTACGCTGAACCCTACTCAATATCACTTATATAGATCTGAGGTCAACTTACATTGGATTATAATTTATTCTTGTACAATCTTTCATCCCCGACTTTAGACCTTTGAGGGATGAATGTAGGAAAGTCCTTGGTTAGAGTTCTCCTGCGTAATAACAGAAATAACTGTCTCACATGATTAAGATTAAAACATTCAACACTAAGAGACGGTTGTAATTAACCTGTTTTTATTTAGCATTATGATAGGACTAATGCACAGCTAACAAGTTGGCTATGATAAAATGAATAGTCTTCCGTTGTATTAAGAATTCTTTTACCTAAACCTCTGATTGAAACATTGTCGTATGTTTTATTAATTAAGTAATTGTTATTGTATGAACTGCTTCGCTATGTATACCATGACGCTTGTGGAAGCGTTCCTGTGTAGCGTCTAGTGAAGCTATAAATCAAACTAAATTGAGATACATGACCTCGTCTCATAAACTCGCGGAACATAAAGTTGCCTTGCGGGATAAATGTTGACGGAATTCAATGTGGATAATGTAGCTAAGTTTAAACTGTTTCAAATTTTATTCATAGCTAGTGTGCCAACTCGTGCTTCTAACGGGTAGAAAAGCTTTTTTCTTCTATCGTAATGTACCGGCTATTTAATTACTCCTTTAGCAACGTTTATCGTCATTTTTTATGCATCATACAGGATACAATTAGGCAGACAACATAGCATTTACATATAAACCTCTAAGGTTTGTTCTTAATGCTATTTAATTACACCAATACCTAGTTATCCAGTTCCTGCGCCGACAAACCAACTAACCCCGAAGTCAACAAATACTTAGGTTATAATGCTACAGCCTCTGAGCAATTTTTTTGGCTTGTTGTTGGCACAGATCCGAGGGTAATTCGTTCATCAATCTAGGAACTAGATAACTAGCTGTGCGCTCGTCGTATACATATTTTGCACTTATTGTACTAAACCGGTTTTAAGCAACCGCCCGTGTGTATACAGGATGTTCTACTTTAGTTGCAATTTATTAATTGAAAAAATAATTTATTACTATAATAAACCGTTCTCACGAATCACTCCGTCAATTGATGTAAACTGTAGTGACACACAGACACTACGACGGAACTTTTTTTGTAATATGTATACTAATTGTACAAATGTAAAAGAAATAAACACGCATGCACAATACGTTAAGCCACGATTGGAATGCAACGCAGGTCACAACTATTTTTACACCAAGAGACGAAGAGACACTGCGATCGTTAGTCTCGTTAGATTTATTTTACGACGTGAATTTTTTTGTGCACTGTACGATGACGCCGCTGTGACGTCATAGGACGCAGATCTCATTTAATTTTGAACTAATTATAAGATAATTCATGCATGTGATAGAATCAGTAAAGGCGTAGTGTTTAAGAAATTCGTGGATCGTAACTACGTACTAGTTCCATCATTATTCAATATCACAAATAAATTCAATAAAACAAAATAGTTTGCTTAATTTTGATATCTAAAGAAATATTGCCTCTTTGACTTCATGTTGTTTTCGATAAAAAAATATCTTAATTAAGTTGATAGCCAGTGTACAGGTATTTACATTAAAGCTTGGTTTTCATTACAGTAAAGCACGTTTATAATTTTCCCGGAATTAATAATAATTTCGATCGTAAATTTAAGTCGAAGGATTAACCGGCAGAACGAGGCAGTAAAGGCGGATTAAAATTATTATGAATTTACAATTATAATAACACTTTCCGGTATTTCCTTACAATGGAAAACTGCTTTCTTTTTATTGTTTCGTCGTTTGCATTTTTATGATTGGTCGTCGAGTTTCATGTTTTAACTGGTTTGTGCATTAAGTTATAAATTAACTTTATGGCTATTTTACGTAAAATTTATGAGGTATGTTAAACTAATCATAATTTTACTTAAAATTGAAAATATTTCAATAATAAAAAATACTTTTACTTACAATTTTTTTTTTGTGACTGAAAGGTCGCAAATAACATACATCGCTTGTTAAGCCACGTAAGTTGTAATGACACCTTCGGTGCATAAATACAATAACTTTAAAGACTAAAATGTTTGATTTAAATATTTATGAAACCACTTCCTCGTCAAGATAGGTGTAGTCTACAAAAGAGTTGAGAAAAATCAACAGTTAGAATTACTGTCGGCTTTAGTCCGACGCAGCGCGACGATGTTTTTTTTGCCACAACCACCAATCCAATCCTCCCGGACACGGTACACTCCCGTATGAATTGGACTGCACCCGCTCCTGCCCTGATTGACGCAGTGCAATTTTGAAACCGCGTATTGCTATAGTTTTTCATTCAGTATGTTAGAGTAATCGTCCACTATGCAGAGTTTCAAAGAGACAATTAGCTTTTGAAGTTTTCTGCAGTTTATTGTTCCTTTTTTTAAGAAGCAACGCATTTGAGCTATAGGTGCGTTAGCTTTTAATAGCCTTTTAGCGGGAAAGAAGAGAGATTAGACAAAGAAAAAGGAAAAGAGATGAAATTTATGGAGATGTCAGAACAGAATGGACGGCTTAGGGTCCTTTAAGCAAGCGTACTCCTTCCTTAAATGCAGGAACCACATCTGCAGCATCTCTTGTGTTTCAGATGTTTATGGACTTTATTAAACACTTAGGCTACCAAGTCGCCGAATTCAAACTCTACTTAACGATGAAATTCTGTTTCTCTACTCTTCTGGTATAGCTTAGATTTAAGCTGTTGATAAAGCTTGCTTTCAACGCGTGCAGACATTACAACATGCTAAAAAAAATACACTGAGCTAAATATCATGTCTGTAATCGACACTATACGATTTTTTTTAGTTGAATATTATAAGTTGTGTTTAATAAAACTACAGATAAGTTAAAATAACGTCTTCCGCGTCACGTCCCAGCTTGACGCTAACGTCACGTAATCGCGCGCGTTGAAATCCATTTTTACAATATTTTCCAGCAATCAAGGACTATTCAAAGTCGAGAAACGAATAAAATTATATACCGAAGTATTCTATATACAAAAACAGCTAATACATAGTCCTAATAATTTGTTGTCTTTATAAATCTAGCTATCGAGACACGTTCAACGTTAATATTCTTAAAACGCAGTAAGATGTATTATCAAATTAAATACATTTTGAATCCTTCTAGTTTATGTTTCATCCACCTGTAATAAGTATCCCTCCTTGCTTTTGCAATCTCGTCGCCATTTTAAGGAATTCGTTGCTTAATTAAGTTACGCTCCCGGTATTTAATACAAAACGTAGACTTGAGACTATTATAGGGTTGTTTACGGTTAAAGTATACTTTCATTCAATTTAAATTTATTACATTTCACTTTAAATACATACAAATTTCAGCGTTACTTGAGTTTTTAATAAATCGTTCCAATAATTTACCTACATTCTATATAAACATGAGCTTGTGTGAATTTTGAATTTGAACGACGACCTTCTGTCTTGTCTTCGAATCTATACTCAAAACCTAATGACATTTCCAACGGTGTTTACAAGATTCAAGTCACTCGAGTAAAAATTTTAGAAGCTTTGCATTCTTCCATTTAAATTACGAATACAATAAATGAATAGAACACACATACTCGTATAAGTATAGCATCGATTTCCTCTTTTAAATAAAACGTTAAGAAAATCTCAAGAATTAACTCGAAATACGCCGAATAACGTTACGAGGATCAATGTTCTTAAAGCGGACCCACATTAGCCTCCTGACCGACCTCAAAAGGAAATGCTTGGCTGCTTTGCTAATGGTGCTATTGATTCGAGTGATTTCTAAAGCACGCCTCTTGCTCCCAAAAGGACTGGTCGCATTAAAAGTAAGGAGCTTTCTAAGATGAAATTGACTTTCGTTTTCTTTATTTACTGCTGCCTCTAGATTATTTGATTAATTTAAATTTATAAAGGGATGAGTTAAGTCTAAGCTTTTTGGATGACAAAATATTATAAAGATTCTACCAAAAACTTGTCAAATGTGAAATCCGGGTCATAATGTTTTAATATAGGAGAAGGAGGCAAACGAGCAAAGGGTCGCCTAAATTTACACGATCGACGCCCATGAATCGACATCCATAACACCAGAGGAAATACCGCTGGAGACAGATAATTCTGCAAGGTAGTTGTACGAAGCAGAAAGTTACGCGAAAGTTGAAGAAAGGAAGTTCATTCTGCGATGACGTAACTCAGCGACAGGAATTGTTCCCAACAATTCTTCGGAAGACTCCCCATCGTAAAGACGGAAGTAAATAAAGAAACTAACGTCCCTTCGCAATGCCACTGGGTCAAGCCGATCAGTAAGAGCTCGATCGTAGGTCGTTGACTCAGTTCTACTGTTAAAAATAACACAGAGTCAAGACTCAAGCTGTGCTCGGATTTGTGATGCACATCATTACCCACGGACCTGTCTCTAGAACGTAATAAACATATAGCCATAGGTAGAGTTACTTGACTTGTTGTAAATATTAAAAAGTCACACGCAGCGTTGTGACTTTTGACATTAGTGGCAATCATTTACACCTAAACAAAGATTGACCAATAGGATTGTGTTAAATCACAAGTTTGGATAGAATTATAATTCTAACGCTTTATCAAGTATAAATTGAGTGAAACATAAAATTTTATTGAAGCGCAACCGAAGACACATTTAGAAAGAGCATTTAGAAAGGTTTGTACAAGCCTCAGTGAATTTAATGCACTCACGTACTCTCACAATATCGGGGATATAGCGTCGCAGAGCGGTCACAACTAGCGGAGTGACGACGTGCGGTTAACAATAACTGACCCAATAACATTTTAAATAGTTAATTACATTTATCTTAAAATCTCAAATTGAAGACCCCTGGTTTCTGAAAGGTTTGTCAAATTTTAATTCAACCAACACTCCTGTCAAGTTAACAACCGTCTCAAATCAATATCAGTTTCTTAAAGAAAAAAAAGTTGATGATCATTCTTCTAGCAACTGGAATGTCATATAAATGGACATTTTACAGTTATCTAGCTATTTATTCGTTGATCTGTCTTTCATAAACCGGGCGAGAGTTTAAAAATGTCAAGACTCAAGCCGAGCACAAATTTCATTATTCGGAATCATTTCCGACGAGCCTGTCTCTAGAGAAACTCTAATGGCATATAAACGGACATCAAACCGGGCGGGAGTGAAGCTATATATAAGCTGAATATGCTCTTTCGTCATACAATAAGGAAAGAGTAAAGCAACAGTTGTAAATTTTTATGTAACAATACAAATAAAAGAATTGTAATTTTTAACTTAACACTATAAGTAAAAGAAAGTCGAATGATTTTCCATTCAGACATTTAAACCAGATGAAACTGGCTGAATCCGAAATACAGCCTCTAGTCTATCACTTGCTTAAAAACAATTGACTACCCATGTCAGAACTTAAAATCTCAGTCAGCATATATCTTTTTGCAATAATAACGTTGTATTTTTATTGTTAGTTTCAGTTCGTACGCATTGTACGACACAATGGCGGTTGGTTCCAACAACATCCAATCCAACCTTTTGAACACACTCGCTATGAGCAGGAAGGCGCAATGCAGCTGGTACGCCGTCTGATTGACGCAGCGCAGTTCCGAAACTGCACATTGAGATAGTTTTTAATTTAGTTGAGTGTTCGGTCATCCATTCTGTTTTCTGTTCTGAATAATTGTACCAAAACATGAATGCGTTTGTTCTCGAAATATTGCTACTGACACAGATTACGTCTTTACCCCACAATGAAAGTTAGAGCTAAATACATCCTTTTTGTACACCTTTATTTTAATTGGGTTTACTTGGATGTATTGGGTTTTCGCTGTGTAACATTGAAAAAGTTCATAAGCCCTAATTTCAGTCCTCTTCCCCTTCCCACCCTTTCCTCATAAGGATAGGATGGGAACGGGAAGAGGATTGGACGGGGAAGGCGTTAACGGGGAAAAGGATATATCATTATTCCTGTCTATAACCACCTCTGTCCATTAAAGGTAGGCAACGCATCAGCAACACATTTCCATGTTGCAGATGTCAATGAGTAGCCTTCACTTAACATCAGGTGATCCACTTGCTAGTTTGCCACATGATTCCATAAAAAAAGAAAACTTCAAAATGATCAAATTGATGAAAACGGTACTGACTAGCCATAGGTGTATAAATTCAAATAAGATAAATTAATTCAGTAATTGTGATGATAGTAAAATAAATAAAATAAATATGCGCTCACGCCCGTAACCCAGAGGGGTAAGCAGAGATCATGGATTTCCATTGGGCGCGATCCTGGCACACCTCTTCTTCTACATTCAAACATAATGTTAGTACCCTTTTGTAACTTAAAAAAATAGCAATCGTGGCGCTGCACTTGACAAGTGAAAACTGTTGAAAGATATGTTAAAAATGCAATGAATTAAATTTTATAAAATTGATATGCATTTATAGATTTGTTTGTATTATATAGATACTAATCATTCTTTTTATTGTAAAACAGCACAATAAATGTTTCAGTGCTCACCATCCTAAAACTTACTTAACGTGCCCAAAGAAGTTTTCACTTCAAAAAATCTGCCTACCTTGACAGAAATCTTCAAACACATATGAAATAGTCGTCGGCCGTCAGATGTTCTAGTCATCACTCTTCTGTGTCGCCTGAAGTAGCGAAGTGCAAACTACAACTTTCAAAATCTTTGAAACTGTAGTAGTTTCAATATCCTAGCAGTGTCTTATTCTAACGAGCAGATGGATTAATTTCCGTCAGGCGATCGTCGTTTAATGACACTAAACAAAGCTACTGCAGTACCTTGCAACAACAGTTTATTTTTTACGTCCGGCAATTTATATAAAAAAGATCGATGGCAATTGTAAGCAACTTCAATCGCAATCTATTTTTCAATAAACTTAACATCATTCAAAGCAGATTCGATTGCGAAATGTACTGCAATGTTCAAATTTAGCAACTTTCAATCTTTTTTGGGTTTACGCCAACGTAATGGCTATGTAAAATTCAAAATAATAGTTCAGTATCGGAGCTCACATTTCAATTCGAATCATTTCTTTGGTTGATCAGTCTTGATTTTGATCAGCTATCTGACCTCTGCTGGACGTAGGCCTCTATCGAAAATCGTCTCGAAAATAGGTCTCATGCCGCCCTAATCCAGTGGACTCTTGCAACCTTGAACTACGCAATCTATACTGCAGCTGCCTTTTTAAACCATTTCAGCTTCAAAGACCGTCAACGGACGGTCCATGAATCAATATATAAGAAGCATCTTTAACGTGAAGTTTCTAACAGTACAGTTTTATAAATCGCATGTATTGCAATTGTAATATCTTACAGGGGTCCATTGAATGTAACATGGCATGAAACCGTCCCTGTCCCCGCGCGCCCCGCACACCCCGTGCCTCCGGGTCACACTCGTTCTATTTCCCAAACGTTATGACGCAATATCCACTATTTTTTCCACGCCATAAAAACCAATTTCTTTTGACGCGGGGAATTCCCGTGTGAATTGAAATCTGGACTGTATCTGGCGCTGATACTGATTGACGCAGCTCAATACGACTACGTCCTGCGATTCAATTCCAGTTAACTTGATGTACAGGTGCGAATTTGCTATTTACGAGGTAAAAATATACGAAAATATTTTGGTACCTTTTTACACAATTTTGAGAGGATAAATGAAGGGAGACAAAAGTAGGTTGTAGTGTAGGTAGGGAATGTAGATAATATTATATCGAACAGATTGGTGACTCAAAAATGCCATATATAGAGTACCCTAACCAATGTAGGTAACAAGTATATGTAGATAAATAAATGTAGAAGACGTAAAAGAAGTATACCGTGGTCGCGGCAAATTAAAAACAGTAATCTCTGCATCATGAAAATTGTGTGAGTAATTGTTTTGGGCGTAGCAAAGCAAAGAACTGATCACGCTGGTGAAAGCTAGCACAGTAAAATCGCTTGTAAACGTCCGTCTTTCACTGGATGACGCATCGTTATAATAGGCGTTCAGTAAATTGGTCGCCGGTCGGGTATCCGGTGCATGCATACTATCATTGGAAACCATACGCTAATCCGGCGATAAAAACGGACATCTACAAGCGTTAGAGGCTTAGAAGCCTACCTAATATATTTTAATCTGATCGACACTAACCTTAATTTCATGGACGTACAAAATGGTGTCCAAAAAGAAACCCACTTCTTACTTCAAATCATAGAAATAAATAAAACTGTAGAATATATAATATAAATTCTAACGTAGTTAGGTAGTACTTTTGACATAAAATTCTACAAGTAATTGAAATTTATTACATCTAAGCAAAAAAATTACACGAAATTCTTTGAAGCTTAATTATCTGTTTGAAGAACAGCCAAAATTACTGATGATTTACTCGAAACGAGAATC
>JWHW01030817.1:107225-134174 GCA_000931545.1 Papilio glaucus | reverse complement strand
ATTATTTATTGAAATTTAAATTTAGAATACCTTAAGCAATTTATGTTTGATTCGATTTTAAAATTGTCTATATTTTCTGAATAATGTAGAGACTTCTTAAACTAGGTGACATTTCAAAACCACAGTGTAAATAAGTGAATAGAATGCGACGGCGAACACAATTTGAACTGGTTAAATATTTAAAGTACTTTGTCTGAGAGCAGTGAAATGTCAAACGTAAAGACAGCATACGTAGTTAGTGTAAGTTAGTGGATGAGTTACATCAAGATAAATTATTATTTAGAGAGAACATAATTTGGGTATAACATGATCGTAAGTCAGCTAACAGCTTGACTTTTTGTTGATTATCGACATCCTTTTTTTTACAAACTTTTAACAAGCAAGTACCTCGATATAACAGTTGAATTTGAGATTGAGAAAAGCGCCACCTAGTTAAAAAAAATTATAACAATAATTTCTGGAATGTGTGCGATTTTTCGTCTTTAGCTATTAACTGTGTTAAGTAATTAACAAAAATATCCTAAGTACTTATATAATAATTAAAAATGAATGTTTTTTTATTTATGCGCGTACCGCATATGCGCATAACGTTTATTCAGTTGCGATAAAAATTTGATGAGTTGTTTTCCATATGCCTGCGAAATTTTTTCAGAAAAATAAAGATTTTTTTTTTTTAATCAAAGACGTTCTGGCGCCAAATCACATCAAGAGACATTAAAAGACAACTGATCTTTTCAATGTTACATTTTAACGTATGCATTTACAAATATTTGTATCAAGTTAGAAACATGTACACTAAATATGATGTCAGATTGCTTTGATAAAATAAAGAAGAAAATTGCACAAACAACCGCTGGCCCCACCTACCATTATAAATTCTACCAGCTTATTAGCGAAAGTGATCCTTAAAGTAATAGCAATAAGGACTACACGAACTGCTTCCATAGTTCTGTAAGAATGTTTACAAAAGCGCCCTGTTTTCGAGTTGCAAGTTGATTGAAATGCCGACATCTGGTAATTGCTAACAGTTTTCTTGTTAGCGTTACCAGCGAAGTTAGGACAGTTTTCCCCACATACGCTGTCATAGTTTGACAACTTTTATTTGGCCTATTTTTAACTTTGCTCATGGAAATATTATGTATCAATTTAGTACTTTACAGTCGCAACTTTACGTAAGGTATTTATTTTCTTCATTTAAAAGTTACAAAACAAATAAACACTGTAAGAAAAAAATAAGTAAAACTTATCACAGACACGTTTAAATCATAAATTACAAGTGGAAACACAATGCTCGGACATAGTATAAAAAATGTATTGTCCTTTGCCTATATGAATGCAAAGGTTCCAGAAGATTAGATTAGAATATAGATATATAGACAGTTAGTGAAAATTACTTCGTAATATTCTGTGACATAGATCCGAATAGATAGATTGGTATGTCAAATAAAATCCCCATGCACATATTTTAATACTAAATATTATTGTTTACGATAAAATCAATTGCATGTACTTTTTTCCTTTCAATCCAAGTTACTCAGTAAATAAAAAGACAGACGAAGAGCCTAATAACTGCTTAAATTAGCTCAAATCATCACAATGGCCATGAAATAAATATAAAGTCATAAAAATGGTCATGGAATAAATATAAAGTCATAAAAATGGTCATGGAATAAATATAAAATCATCAAAATGGTCATGGAATAAATATAAAATCAACATAATGGTCATAGAATAAATATAAAATCATCAAAATGGTCATGGAATAAATATAAAATCATCAAAATGGTCATGGAATAAAAATAAAATTTCATATAGATAAAAAATTGTTTACTTACTTCTAATCTGTGACTATGCGAAATACAGCCGAGCTTATCGCTAGCAATGATAATAAAAATAACTTCAACGAGGCTTTTAAAAGTTAAACCTACTTGTGTAGAATCGTAACGATGTTTGCAGAAGCTCCTCGTTTTCAAGTTTTAAATTGATTAAAACGCCAAAGTCTGGTAATTGCTAATAGTTTTCTTGTTAACTCAGAAGTGGAAAGTTTGAAGGTAGGTCTCTAAGTTTTACTTTGTTATTAGTAGCTAATTGGTTGATTACTACGTTCCCGCTAACTTTGTTAGTTCACTTCAAATATTGAGTAATCTTACTTAGGTTACTAAGTGCGATTTTATATTAAACTACCATCTGCCTGTGATTTACTCCAGTTTGGTATTAATGAATTTTCGATTTTACACCTCAAGGGGGAAAAGGTTTAAATACTGTTATAAGCAACAACAACATCTATTGCGGCGAATGGGCCGGCTCGACCGGTAAAATATCAGGACGTCACAGAAGACAGGCGTGAAGTATAAGTATTCTGCGTTTCGTTTGATGAGTGACGTGCCGGAGGCCTAATTGTAGTCCTCCCCTTTTCTAACAAGGAAAGGATGAGAAGGGAAAGAGGATTTGACGGCTGAGAAGGGGACGGAATGGAAATATCCATTTTTCTATATGTCCCCTCCTCTGTCCATTAAAGGTAGGCAACGTTGCAGATGAACTCATTAGCTTGTTGGAGATGCCTATGGGTAGCGGTACTTATTGAAAGGGCCGCTTGCTCGTTTGCCACTTTATTCTATAAAAAAGCAAAAAATTTAATCGTTTTTAAGTATTAATAATCAGTACAAATAATAAACAATTTAATAAATCTTGGTGTGGCGGTTTGGGGATAGAAAATGAATACTGCTAAATTATACATATGACACAATTACTGTTTTATTGTTCCAATAAGGTAAAAATACATTAACATACACTTTAGTGGAGATTCAAATTAGGCCTATTATAGTGCAAAGTAATTATAACGTAACTGCCGGTCCTTTTACTTCGACAGAGGGCGCTTTAGCGCCATATACAATATTAGCGTTTATGCTGAAATTTAATTCACAGAGATGAAACCTTAAGGAAAGCTAGATGCTGAGGTTCATTATGCACTATGATAAAGCAAAGCCCTGACGGTTTAAGTTCATACAGAAATAATCTAAAAGAACAAGAGACTTGTAAAATTATACGCCTTACATACATGTACATACATGCCCAACGTGGCCGTCCTTGAGGAATAACTGAAAATCATCTTACATTTGTAACAGACGATCCCGCATGTATAGCGAAGAGAAGAGAATAGAGAGAGCGTTTCAGAAGCATAATGATTAAGTCCTTTCTCCCTAGGTCAACATTCTTTTAAATTCTCAATGAAAACAAACTCTTTGTACACATAACTTTAGACTCACAATACCCGTTGCGAGTAATATTTCACAATCCAAGGCCTGTGCACGTTTAAACTTAAATAGGTTTTCTAGTTCTGCTTCCCGTAGTCCGCATACCGTCATGTTTCTGAGATGCAAATTTAGTTCCAACTCATTTGCATCTTATGTATCGCCTCTGAGCTCTAACATAACTTATTCTACTGCGATAACAACTTACTCCCAGTTAAAAACTTCTTACCGGCATAAACGGTATAAGCTGTGCTTAGCTCAAGCGTTTGAAGTATTATCTTGAAAATGTCTGTTTCAATTTATATTATTCTATTCTTTGATATTTCACTTTTTACAAACTATTGCGATATTTAATATATTTTATATAGCCTAGTAGCTTTACTAGAACTCATTATTATTCGTTATTTTTTGAAATTCCTGCGTCTAAAGGAGTATCATAAGAAATTAAAGTATAAGTTCCATATCAAGATATAAATTTTGTAAACAAACAAACGTCACTTAATATACACAGGACTTTTTACTCTTTTTATTTTGTGAAAATCGTGAGATAAAGTGAAGTGAAATAGTATAACGTGTGTGTAATAAACTAATGCGAGAAAAATATTTTTTTTAACGAAAATATTTTAGAATTTTAATTTTAACATAAAAGGTAAAGATGTTACCTTTGTATAAACTATGCACGTGCACATATAATATAGTGCTAAATGACTAAAATTTAACTAAGGTAGAGACATGCACGCACATCTCTATCAAACGGCTCTTCGAATTGGGAAATCAGAAACAAACTATATATATTTAAACAACAAAATATCAAGCGATCAAGGCTGGCCTCAAACCCAAGATCTTTTGCTCATCATAATAGTACGTTTGCTGGGCTACAGAGTTTGAACTGTAGCGAATAATAAAATAAGTATTATACATAAAGACAATACAAACATAATCAATATCAATATCGGAAGCAACAAGTAAACTTCGTTACGAAACTCCATCAGTCACAAGAGACCACAGTCAGTTCCATTTCCGTACCAGAGCTACATAATCGATAACCTCTTCAATAAACATTTCAGGAATAATCATACAAGTAGGCACAGGCTATATATTAAAATTTAGAAGAATTGTATGCAGTATAAGCAGACATTACATACGCATCCGGTAAATACATAAACAAAAATACATCTACCAAAAAGTATCGAAGCGTAAAGGATTTATGGTTATGCCTTATAACAGCAGTCTATTTATAATCTACATTTATAAAATAAGAAACTGACTGACTGATATGTCAACGCATAGCCTAATCTACTGGACGTAGAGATTTGAAATTATGCACGGATATGCCCGTTATAATGTAGGCGAGCACTAAGGTAGGATTTTAAAATATAAAAAAGTAAATTCATCTCGTAAAGGTCTACAGTAGGGGATATACGTTTGTATGGAGAAATAATATATTTCCAATGTAAGTTGACACCAGATCTATATGATTAATCATATTAAAAACGGTTCAGATTCGGCTGGACTATTGTCGGTTAAATTAAATTGCATGGCTAGTGGAACCGCGGGGCTCAGCTTGTATAAAACTTTAAGGAGATTATTCATTCTTTTTTATCAATAAAATATAAGCATTTATTTAAATGTGAAAAAGAAAAAACTGAGTATTAACGAAAGAATTTCGATACGTGCTTGATCAACACTTTTAAAAGTAATAAAAGTACTTCGGGCAACTTGTAACAACGTTTGTAAGCGCTCCTCGTAAGTGATTACAACTTATAAATCGATAGAAACGCCGAACTCTGATAATTGCTAATAGTTTTCTTGTTACCTTAGAATCGGAAGTTAGAAGACAGGTCTCTCTTAGTTCTGCTCTGTTTTCACACGCTAATTGTTTGATAATTAAGTTCCAGAGTAATTTCCGTTAGAGAGTTCCATTCAACCCGCTTTACGCTCTTTAATGTAACTTAAGTAAGAACAAGTACATTGCTGTGAACCATATTATTTTCAATTTGAATGTTACGACCTATTATCGAAGTTAAATATCATATAAGATATTATAAGATCTGATAACTTAAGTTTATGTAAAACACAAAGCTTGAGATTGAGCATTAGTTTAATTACATTGTATTATAAAAAAACAGTGGTACATTTGTTTGGTACATGTTTGACCTCTATTTAGTACAAGAATTTCAATTTTATAAAAAAAAATTTAACATCTGTAAATTGTATTAACCGTTGACAATTCAAATATTGATTGAACCTCTTTTTTACAACAAGGCGCAGTAAAAACTTACCCTAACTGTAGATTTCCACTGACGTATAAACTTGTCGCAAACATATTGTCATTTCATTTTTTTGAAAGAGGAAGATAGAGAGAAAGCTTGTTTCGATACATGATTTTACGCCAGTGGAAACTCACGGTAAAGATAGAGCGTGGTATCCTATTTACAAAAAAAAAATTTGCAGCTTATTAAAAAAATGCCAAACCTCCAAAGTTTGCATAAGATAGGAATGATCAGGTAACAAAAATAAATATTCCCTGCATAAATAAGATAGTATAAATAAAATTCAGTGGCATCTAAATCTCACAGACACGTACACAGATCAAGTTTACTCAGCTCTATAGATCTCGCCTTATCTGCCGCAAGACTACTGAACTCTGTATTTATAGCTGACCGTTAACAATCCGCCTGTCGTATACTTATAGTAGCTCTCCAACACTAAGTTATGTATGAACTTAAGTGTATATTATGGTTCTCCCTTACGGTCAGCTTAGAAATACAGTGTTGCGGTGGCTTCTCGTACTATGTTATCTTTGCATTACAGTATGTTATACACATTGATAAAATAATAAAAGTGATTAATTAGAATTTACAAGAATATAGCCGAGTTCGGGAGTCCATTGGATGAGGTCGGCACCAATCTATGTGGCGATGAATGGGAGCGTACCTCCAGCAGTGGGCGAAAATCGGCTGAAACGACGACAAGAATAGCCGACTTAAAGTGGATTCAAATGTAAAGACCCAAGAGTGGGTCATAAATCATAAAAATAGCTATTGTAAAATTTGTTATATATTAATATGATTTTGTTACTCACATACATTGTTACAAATACATACGAAATTTCGTTCCTTTCCCTTCCCATCGTTTTTCCTTTCTTTCCTTTGCCTATTTTCTCGCCAACATTAAAGCATCTGGCAAAGTATTTGTAAATTTTGTGATTTACGGATTTTAATAGGTCGTTGATCGCGTATCGGGTAAACAGCTTGCTTGTTTGCCGATTTCCGTTATAACAGTAGTAAATAATTAACAGTTTAAAGTTCAATATATAAACAAAACATTAGATATGGGTAAGGAGGTATGGGCTAGCAAGTAATCATGAATTTTCATTTGGCACAATCCTTAGATAACTTCTGCGTGTGTTTTACCTCTATAATTCTATGCATCCTTTAGCTATCGCTAATTGGCTCGACAAACTTGTAGCAACTCCTTTACCGGTGCTACTTACAACTGAAACTTATTGCTTTGTGTTTCCTAATTCATAGACAAAGCAATCATTTTATGAAAAAATGTCGAATTTATTAAAATACTCTCTTAGTTCAATTCTCCCTTAATATAACTATCAATTGTGATTTATTATCATCCAGAACAATGGATATATTAATTATGCTTAACAGTGGTAGAGCGCGGTGAAATACCACGACCTCACAGCAGACAGGAGTGAATTAGGAGTATTTTATACTTCTGCGTTTCGCCTGATGAATGAGGTGCCGAAGGCTCGCTGTCAATCCTCTTTCCCTTCCTATCGTCTCCTAGAAAGGATACGATACGAAGGGGAAGGATTGGATAGGGGAGGGGAAGAATAGGAGAAGGAACATCCTTTTTTCTGTCCATCCGCTCCTCTGTGCATTAAATGTAGGCAGCGCATCTATGACTCATTTGCTCGTTGCGGATGTCTATGGTCAGCGGTCGCTTAACATCAGGTGAACCACTAGCTTTTTTCCACCTTCTTCCATAAAAAAGGATTGTAATTTAATCATTATAACCTAATTTGGCAATCGTAAATTTAATTTTCTTTCTTCCTTCTATTTTTTAGAAGGTTATTTAAGTGTGTCTGGGGTAGTTTTAGATTCACAACTAGAGGTAGGCGGTGCTACTATCGGAGTCGGGAGATATACGAGGGTACTTTGTCAGCGTATTGTTTAAATAGCTTGTCGTTAAATAAAACTTGACAAACCCATTATAATGCGTATTTAGAATAAAATCATCGAACCGATCAAATGGTATCACTAAGTAATCTAAAATAATTTAACACTGTTAGTAGCACGAGGGGGCACAAACAACCGTCGACAATTAACAAGATAAGAAGTAGCCAATCAAATAGAGAAGTGTAATTGGGTGGAGCGTAGGTTGTACTATCCGTGCCTTCGCCTCATTTGCATGTTTTGTTGTACAGCTTAAATTTAGCCTTGGCAGTCGGACAAGCCGCTAGCTAGCTTGTCCCACTTAATTTAGTTGACTGTTAAAGCCGCATTAACAAAAGTAATAAATTGTGCGTTCTACGAATTTAGTTCGGCCAACAATATATTTCAATTGCGCAGAGTCATCTTGACGTATTAAGTTTACAACTTAATACAACTTCGTTATGGCTTTCGCTAACGATCCAGTGTTGTGGGTACTTTCTTATTAATTATTACGCAAGTGTAAAAGGATCATATATAATCATATATATTTAAACAGTAGAACGGTAAAGAATTATCATACTAATAAGAACCTTAGAAGAAATTTTCCATTTGTATGTATTGATGTTTGTTACTCTTTCACGCAAAAACTACAGAATGTATTTTAACAAAACTTTACAATGATATAGTTTATACATCAGAAAAACACATAGATTATAATTTATAAAGATATTTTGTGAATTGTCCAAAATATAACGATAAGTGTCAAGTCAGGAGGCAAAAATTCAGCCATATGCTAGCTATTCTGGTGTACGCTGCAAAAACCGATAGAGTTACATGTACATACATAACGTATGTAGCGTAGCGTATAACGTATGTACCCTTTGATCTCCTAACTGGAATACGTCGAATTACCACTAACCCTGTAGATATAAAAGATTGATTTTACAACAGTCTTTAAAAAGATACTATTTCATATCAACATAAATATTTATTATCAAGAAAAGTCTCGGAATGGCGACAAAAATAAGCTTGGAATTAAAAGTTACTTATTATTTCATTTACGACAAGCCTTATAGAATATTATAAAATACAAAGTTTCTACGTTAATGATTAGCAATTAGCTTGTTGGCGGCGAGTAAGATGAACTTCCCTCGACGAGTCTTTTGTATCAATCCGGCCGGTGAAGTAATGGAGATGCTTTTCTTTCTAACAAACTTAACTTTTCCCATTTAAAGTTAGCCGCTTTTTACTTTCCCCAGCAGGTAAAAATAAAAATCATCCTCACAAACAGTCATTCTGTGGCCGATTTTCACTGTGACGATAAAACTTCGTCTTAGGACTAAATGCGCATATTATTATAAAAAAAATATCTGAAAAAATATATTTAATGTACTTATTCGGTAGAGATACACTAAAATGCCGATGACTACCCCAGCCCCGCCATTTTCAGTTTCATTCAGCTGGATTCACTAAATCGCCAGAAGTCTAGACAACACACAACATACATTTTTTTACATATACATATTATCATGTATTTTTCCTTAGAGCGTATAAACCCAGAACATTTTCATCAGTTATGAATTTACATTACAAAATACAGTACAGGCAGTACCTAATTGTACTGTCATACTTCTATTTTTATTGTATTGAAAGTACAGTCTGCAGAAAAAGACGTGTGAGTTTTTCGAGCTATTCTAAATGTTTATTTCGTCGATGAAATAGGATTTTAATTTTAGGGTTACGTTTCTTTCATTGAGTAATTATTTCATGGAAACATTATAAAAACATACAGATTTAATTGAGTTAACACTATTATTGAAAGTAAATCCATCTTTTGTCACCAAAATCGAACATAGTTTGTCGATCGTGCAAGCCATAGATTGTCCGGTACTTAAAGTATCACCCTTTTTATTATTAAGTTACAAAATTGCTGGAGATTAATGGTTGTTAACTGAAGTTTGACGATTAAAAGCCAAACCATTCAAAATAACCCTAGTCATCAGAACCAGATCATATTCGTTTGAAAAGCTATTAGATAAGTAAACGATTTTACATATAGTAACATCGTATAGAAGTACAAAATACATTGAATACATTTTGTATCACATTGTAGTCACCTTGTGTAGACATATTTCATGTCATATAAGGTGTCCTTAAGCACGGTACTATATTCCAGTTTAAACAACATCGTAATGGAGTTTGCTTGTAACGTTCAATACTTTGAAACTTCCTTATTGATTAAATTCAAGCTGACTTGGCGGTGAAATGTTTACTAAGTAAACGCACGTTATTAATTTTCTTTAAGGTTACATTTTCGTATTTTATAAATATATTTAATCGAACAATTTCATCGGTTTCGTATCCTGGTCAATTTTATCATGTCTTGTTTGTATTGTCCATCAGAAACAACATTTTCTATTTATTACGAAATACTTCTGCACGATAAATTATCACATTCCCGAATCGGCCACTATTGTCAGCTTGTATTTTCTTTTTTGCTGACTGTATACTACTAAAATATGATATAAATTTTTTTGTAAATATAATATAAATCCAAACCACACGGTAGAACAGTTCTGGTATAAATTATCGAAGTTACAAAACATACATGCACCCGCTGAAAGGTCGATGTGGTTCAAAGTAAAGACGGTGGCGGTTAAATAAATTCAAACAAAGATATAAATTTTTTTTAACATAAGTAGAGCTAGAAGCAGCTCTTGAACGTACTATGGCGAATTACTATTATATTTATGTACAAAGGCATAAGGTACATTTTATTATTGTTATCAAAGCTATTGTTAATTAAATTAAAAAAAAATGCCTACACTTGACCCAGTAGTAAAAAACTACTGGTCTTGACCCAACTCTCGCCAGTTACGAGTCCACCTAATATCGCTCACTTAATAATTCATCAATCTGATCGATA
The DNA here is from genome assembly GCA_000931545.1 of Papilio glaucus. Classification (NCBI taxonomy): domain Eukaryota; kingdom Metazoa; phylum Arthropoda; class Insecta; order Lepidoptera; family Papilionidae; genus Papilio; species Papilio glaucus. Next base: position 123,825 of record JWHW01030817.1, on the reverse strand, counting down.
TATAAGGTCATCAAGCACGTGTTGTGCTAGGTGCTGAGTGTTTTATATTTATATTTAATAAAGAAATAAAGATATTTAATAACTCGTACACAAGGTCCCTGACTGAATTTTAAAAAAGCATCTGCTGAGCCATGGATTCTAATATGTTTTAACGCCCTCAATGCATTCAGTCCAAAAAATTACAATGAATTGTAGATTCTAGAGCTGCAGTATAGCCCTGCGAAGTTTAAAACTTCGCAGGGCTATACTGCATCACTGCTTCTTAATGAATAGACTTCTATGTGTTGTACCAAACTTAAAATTGCACACGTTGATTTCTACCTCAGAGGCGAAACAGTTTCAAACTTAATTAAACTTCTTGACTTTGAAATGAACCCGAAATTAGAATTAATAACAAAACAAACATTTGAACGTCAAAGTTGGCACGCAGTTGAACAACACCAGTGTACAACATTTTGTTCAAAAGGACAAAATGTATGCACTAAAAAAATGTCTTTATCATAATATAAATAAAATGAATAAGTAAAAGTAATAGGACGAATCAACGTTATTAACATAACAATATACAGGGTGTGATTTTTAACTAAATGTGGCAGAAAAGTAATGTAAATACTGAAAATGACCAATTTTACTAAAAAACAATACTTAATTTTAAAAAGATGCAAAACTGTATAGCAATATTTTAGAAAATACGCTAAGATCATTATGTTTGACCCTATCGATTGATGACATGAAAGTACAGCATGTTATTTTGTCGGATTTTAGCCAGTTCTACTCGGGTTTGACAAGCATTTCTTAAAATATTCCAAACTCAATAAAAATCAATATTTTTCTTGGTTTGTACGTCAATTCAAGTATAAGGGTTTCTTTTGAGATAGTAAATATTGTAATATATTGAACTTTAAGATTCTTTTCTACGATACTTTTGAACGGTAAATTTAGGTCTTTAATGGACTTTACGTGTTACTGTCAACTTTTGCAAAGTTAAATCGTGTTTTATCATAATTTCGAATAACTTTGCTTTATTTATTTGGACCTTTCTTACATACATTATATATCTTTATATATATTTCTTGTGTGCGTGTGTATGTGACTGAACTCCTCCTAGAGGGCTGGACCGATTTTGATGAATTTTTTGTGTGAGTTCAAGGAGATTCGATTCGAGATTCGATTAAAAAAAAAAGTAATATATAATTACTGTGTTTATTTATTATGTGGAAAATAACAAAGGAGTGCGCGCGAAGCCGCGGGCAACTGCTAGTTATTTATATATATGTACACTTTTGTATTTACAAATTGTACATCTTTATAATTCTTCTATACGCGTGTATGTTATTGAGTGGCTCTTCCTAGTTCTAAATCTGGATAATATAATTCGATAAATCTATTGTATTTATTTGATAATCTTTGTATAATATAAATTAAGTATCTAGTCGACTAATCTTCACTCTACGTTGATTATTATAAGAGCGTGTTTTTTTGTGATAAGATATGTAGTATTCAAATATAGTGCCATCTCACAGAATTATAATATACCAGTAGGTTATCATCTATTAACAAAAGATGGCGCTGTACAAATGAGTTATATTTTTTTGAAATTTGCCGTTTTACAAAAACGACACCTCTGCAAATTTAGAAATTAAATCATTGTCTAAATAAAAACTTAGAATAAAACCGTAAAAGTCGTTTAAGAGACAGCCGAAATAAACATATTAATAAGTATTGCCTGTTTAATATTTTAAGGATTGATGCTGGGTGCGTGTGCGTTGCGATCGGGTTCGAAGATTTTTTAGAATTATTCGCATAACAAAAAAGTTTACAACAAAATTTTTGTGAAAACAATGTATACTGAACACAAATAAGTTATATAATATAAATAGGATATAAATGTATCAGGCAAGACAACTTTCGAAGGCCAGCCCTATCCTATAGACGAGCCGGACGTATGAGTAATAATAAATAAAAAAAACTGTACTAATAGTTTTATTCAAATTGGGCTAAAGTTACTCGTCTAATCGATGTGGGACCCTCTAAAGCTTCTTGTTAATAACTGGATCATCAATCTACTAACTTACAGCGTTATAAGTTATCTAATGTGTGCTCTGGCTCGTCATCTCAACGGCATTAATACTAATAAAATGGTTTTCCTCGAGCTCTAATTTTTAAGCAGGTTTGGTATAAAGTCCTATTGCCCGAAAGGCATGGCAATCGGCCGTTATAGGTAACCATTACTGGCCCGGCTGAAATCAACGTAACACGCGGCAGCACGTTAAATATTAACGTTAAAGTTAGATTCAGGGATTTTATCGTGCGCTCCTACGGTGCTCTCTGCTGCCCGTATGGCTCATATACTCTTATGAATTCATTTTTAATGTGAACAGGGGTTTGTTCATGATATAAAATGAATTATTCCGACAACAAAACATCAATTTATGTATCGCAAAAAAGATATAATTGTCTATGATATAAATCAATTACATTAAGCAATATGGTATTACTAAATAAGGACTTTTGGGTATTTAACTTAAAGAAATGAAAGGATTTCTCTTTTTTTATTAATCGATTATTTTACCGTAAAAACTCTGCATAGCAACTCTGCAACAGCTTTAGAGGTTATTTTATGATTTATAAGATATTTTTTATTGGTTGTTCAATATTATACGATATTAGTAAAAATATAGAATATTTTACATAAGGACAAAATACACAGTCCAATGTACTACCCAGATTTTAGTCGATGACAAAAAAAATCGAAATTGAAATTCACAGTTTATAGAGCAAACTAAAATCAATCCTAGCTTAATTATTAACCTTAACCGCAGAGCTATCATCTAGTCATACTGTAAATTGATTTAGATCTTCCTGAGTCAATACGGGTTTAATTGGTTTGCGCCTCTCGAGACTTAACCGATCAAAGTGCTCAAATATAGACTGTACGTACACGCTTTAACAATTCGATACCTAATTAACCAAATTAATACTTTATTGCGTTTTCAAATGAATAATGGACAGCTGGGTGTTATTATACAGGGTGTGCGGAAATGGCGTGTACAACGAAGGCCGAAAATATGACGAAGTAATATTTAATTACCCAAGATTGTTTAGTTTTGACGCTAGAGGGATTCAAGGGTGATGATTTTTTTTTCAAATATATCGAAAAATCTTTAATAGTTTTTACATTAACCTGGTTTAGGTTAGTTTAAATGAAACAAATTTATCACTTTTTTGTATTACACCAACCTTTGCTATTTTGATGTAAGTAGACGAAATTCGCAGTATCATAAAAAGCGTACCTTATTAAAAAAATACACAAATACTTAGTTTGATCTAGTAATCTTATTAAGTATCCGCGAAATTACAGCTATATAAATAAGAAATAACGTTAGAACGAAGATGTCCATGATATTTCTGTTTCACTTTAAAAAATAATAATATTGTTCTAGAACATTATTCACACACGGCCATCTGATCCTAAACTAAGCAGAGCTTGTGCTATGGAGACCGGAAAATTGATATACTTTTTTCTTTCGTAAATACATACTTAAATAGATAATTACACCCAGCCTCAAGACAAATAGACATGTTCATGCATACAAATGTCTGACCTGGGTGGGAATCGAACCCACGACCTGCGGCGTCAAAAGCAGTATCTTACTAACCACGGCAACCGGCCCGGGAAATAATAATAAATATATATACATATATTTTTTAATGGAAGAAGGTGGCAAACGATTAAGCGGATCACCTGATACTAAGCGAGTGCTACCCATAGACATCCGCAACAAGCAAATGTGTTGCAGATGCGTTGCCTACCTTTAACGGACAGAGGAAGGCATAGACAGGAAAAAGGATATTTCCTGTTCTCCGTTAACTCCCTCCCGTCCAATCCTCTTCCCGTTCCCATCCTGTATAGAATAGGTTATATGGTATGGTATATGGTAATAATAATTCGGTTAAAAAAAAGATTAATACGAAATAAAATTAAAGTAACAGAATACTTGAATGTTTTATTTTTAAATTAAAACGAAACTGGTGTGGTACATGGATGGGGCATGACGAAAGGATTAATGAGGGAACATATTAAAAAATAAAAGTCAAAAGAATAAAATAGAAAAACTTTTCACATACAAAACATACAGTATGTAGTAATTGGAACCGTGTTTATACAAAAACCTATTCATTTTACGAACACTTATTCGGTGTATTATTTAATTCATACATTTAATTACTCGCTCGGAGCTAAGAGCATAAATTGTCACAGCGAAATTTATATTTCTATTGTTTGTCCCTTGAATGCAATGCGCATAATTGACAGTGAAACAAAGCGGCGGGTTGTCGCAGGAACGGACTGGGCGAGATGAAAATAAGTTGACACTAGAGATAAGCATACGAGCAGTACGAGTTGAAATTTTCATGTAACGAATTGTAAAACACGTCACGTAAAGGATGTTATACATTTTTTTTTTAATTTAGTGTACGCATAAAGATAATAATCAACCAAATTAGCATATATTTGTGTAGATATATACATACAAGCTATGTTTACGTTTGTGATTCGTAATGTTTAAAAAGTTAACAAAGGCCGATGTCTCGTCCAGCATCTCTTGGAAGGACGGCAAGAAGTGGATGGTAAATAAAAAGAGAATATTTGGTTATGACTTTGGGAAACATTTCTTTCTCTGTCTTTCAATATACATATGTATATGTTGATTATGAGGTTGTTGACTAACTACGACGATTATAATCATTACAGCAATGTTTGATTCTTATTAATAAAAAGTAACATAGAATTTTGGGTTGTATTTCTTAGTATGGCATCAATCTTCTTCTACAGGGGTATTGTAAAAGATAACTTAGATCGTAAACGCTCAAATTATCGTAGATAAAAAGCAGTTTCAATATGCAGTCCATTATTTTGCATTTTTATGCTAAGTTAAAACAACAGTTACATCCCAAGGAGAGTGGAAGTGGTGAAAGGCAGGCGGTCGGCTGTTAAAAGTAGCCAAAACCTATGGATGATGGACTACGGTCATAATGTGCCGACCCCACATAACGAGGAAACATGGCTGGGAGTTAACGATGATTCTAAGTTAAATTAAACGTATGAAACATGTATGTTGTCGTTGTTCTGTAAATAAATCATGTAAATTGAACCATCCTGTACATATTTAGAATAGGACAATGCGTCAAATAGATTCGGCAACGTGCCCTGTCGTCTGACCGCACAGTTTCGATCTCCGGATCGTATCTTGAGTACTTGCAAATGAATAAATTATTCCGTTTGTAGAGTCAACATGTCCAACGGTTAGTTGAATTTTGGCTAACGTAAACCCGACGAGACATGTCATGAGATATTGCGGTGAGCTGCAATTATAAATTCAATGTCGGTACATTACAAGAAAATAAAATACATGTTTACTAGACTGTATCTTTTGCCAACTGATTTTTTTTTTATTTAATTAGTATTAGGACGTTTGAATTATTTAATTAGTAATAAATACTAAAAAAGAGGACATATTATTTATTATATGCTTAGTGATGGAAGAATTTTTATTATGTAAAGGTTTTGCTTAAATATTTTACTTTAATGAAATCACGTTTAGTCCTAATATCCGGTTCAGAATTTTAATATTTGCAGTAATGTTCGTATAAGATTTACAGCTGTACTTTTTTATATTATTATTTAATAAACTTTTTAAAATATTAAGAAGCACAATTTTAAACAAAACACGATAACGCGAATTGAGTTTTTCGTCTTCTTGTTTAGCACACGGGCACAAGGGCACATTCACCGGCTACCATGTGGCTAGCAACCGCGTGGCTAGCCGCAGTGGAGCCGCAGCGCTAGGATCAATTGAAGCGGTCGGACAGCAGCCACATCGTACTGCGAATGAAAACTGATTTTTGGGACATATTTTTGACAACGGCTAGCCACGTAATGCGTATGGACTTTAGTTACTGCCCTATGTTTAGCCAACATACTTTAATTTCTGCTGTTTTTCATTTACGCCTCATTTTCCCGCTGTTCGTAGAATACTAAAGCTACACCTTGCGAAACACGTGCTGTCTATTAGTTTTTGGTGTGGCCCAAGTTAAAACTCAAGGAGGTTCCTTATATTTTTGCGCACAGAGCTGTACCCTAGAATTGACCCTTGAGTACATAATTGACATTGAATGGTTGAAATAGGAACACTACTTTCTCCTCCGACTTGATTTGTCGTGGTGAAACGGCTCAATAGCCGTGGGCTGGCCACCTGCGGTGATTTAAAAAGAAAGGTACTTCCGGTCCGTGGTGTAGGGTCGGCCCGAGTTGGCCCTTGAGGTGGACTCGATTGAGTTCTGCTCGAGTGATTGGTTTGCGGGAATAAAGGAACCGGTATCCCTTGTCTCCGTAATTGAGGTGGATAAACTGAGGGAGAAGAGTCCTGGTATTGCTGTGCCACTCACCGTAACCTAACCGACTTAGCGGGGTAGCACTATGGATGTGTCAGTATAGAGGATTGAGGTGGAGAAAGGAGAAGGCTTTCACAACGCCTTTAACCCTATAAATCATAGCCGTATGATCATCGGGAGCTGAGACCAGGGATACGTTGCTTAAAATTTTAGAGAAGACCTTTTTTCAATAAATTATAGGCGGCTTGTTCTTCCCAGGAATAAACATACACGAATACATACCTACTATAGTAGGTATGTATTCGTGTATATGGGTATATTATACCGTTGCCTACTTTATTAGGATGCCTTCAATATACTGTAAAGGCGACATAGTTTTGCTACGCCTAAATAAATTTTATCGCTATTGTCTTATAAATTAAACCAAGTCATCATAGGCATACTGTATTAGCATGATTGCGTCGGTTATAAGCATTTATTTAGCCTCGCCTCGTTAGCTCAGCTCGGCGACGGTGAATGAATATTTTATTGCCAATATTAAATATTTCTTGTAATAAACACGTACAAATGTATATTACTATTTTCTTTGCTACAAAAAAACGTCTGTAGATTAGTTTTAGGTGGTTTATCTAAAGACCGAATCTAAAGACCTCGGAACAAATATCGGTGTCAAATATCTAAAAACGACCGAAATAAAACATTGAACAAACAAGATGGTTAGAATCACAAAACTTATATCTCACTCGAAAAATAGCTTAAACAATATGTGCAACACAAAATACCTTAACGTCAAATTGTGTTCCCATTTCGAGAGATATTCAATAAAAATTTCAAATCACGAAATTATAAACAGACTTCACATAATGATTTTCTACATTATTATTGGTAAGGTCAACAGGACCATTTGATAGCAGGGCAGTTAATTAATCACGGGGTCGCGAAGTGAATAAAAGGCTAATTGCTTTAACCTTTACAAGCTCACCAGTCAAAATAGTTAAATATCAGTTTCAGTCAGTTGTGCAAAATCAATCTATAAATAACAATTTATGCAAGGATATAAAAGTTGATCGAACACAAGTAATGCGATCGTTGATCTTTGTTTTCATCTTAGTTATCAGGGGTATGGATAATTTTTCACTTCAATTTCATGTCTAAAATGAGATTAGGTTAAGACTAAACAGTAAATATAAAAATATGCTACTGTATGCTCCCTCGTGTTAGACTTTTAACGATAATTAAAATTTGGATAACTGTTAGGTATTTTCGATTCGCAACATTCGTCGGAATAATTGATACTGAAACAATGGGTCGCGCGTCTGTACAGTCGCGAATAAAAGCGTCGAAAAAAATTGCTCCCGACAATCTGACTACCGACGTCAGTAACGTTGTGTTAAGGGAATTGCGTTCGTTCTATTTTTTTGCTGCGTGTCAACTTGTTAGTCTTACTATTGTTTCGAATTCTGCTTCAATTGATGCAGTTTAGGTTGCAGCGTTTCAAAATTGTAGCTTTGATAGATCTGCAACTAAACTACCACTTCTATTCACTGATACTATCAATGCAAAATAACACAAGACCAAGTCCAATGACGCCAGCGATCGTGTACAATTTAGAAAATGTTAACTTCGTGAAGTAATTAACGAAGCCAACGAACATATGTTACGACTCTCGCTGGTAGCAAAGATGCACGAAGGTGGGTGAGATGTTAGTGGGGAAGTTTTTTTCATTTCATTCACCTGAATCTCGTGTTAATTTAGTATAAACACCTTACTGTCAAGGCAAGTGACGACAACCAGCGAAATAATTCCCAGGGCCAGGGCAAATTACGTCAAAGAGTACATAAACTACATTAAAAAAATACATTTATGATCTTGCGTAAAGGGGTAGGCGCTGACATTATACGCGTCTTACGCTTTTTCTTATGCTATGCTAGATAATAAAAATTGTGTCATTGTTTATTTAGTTGAATAGGTCCTTAAATTAGTTTTTGGTCCTGAAATTAATTTTATTTAAAACATGAAGCCTCTACAGTTTTGCGCTCTGGATTGTTAGCGTGAACTAAAAATATGACAGTTTAAATTAAAACCTTGAGGGTTGAACTTGTTGATTTATGTTCTCCCGAGCGGTGGTCGTGAGTTTACTGAAAACAAAGGTTTTTTTCTACAAGTATAATACAAATTCTTAAACAAATATGTATCACTTATAATATAAAATATTTAAATAATATATGTACTTAACATATTTATAAAGATATATATGTGTATAGATTTTCTTTAGCCACGTTAGACAATATTTGGTAGAGGAAAACCTTCTAGGTTTGCGTAAACGACATACTCTACATGAGTCGGCACCACGCGTTAGCAACATGCTTATTTTAATTTGGAAGGGTATATTTTTGTAGATTAATTTTTTTCGTCTTCCCTGTTTTTTAGTTTTCATTTCTGTCAGCAGTCTATATGTTAAGTGATCACTGCCAACTTGAACATCCACAACACCTACGATGTAGATTTGTTATTGAGTTTAAAACCGAATCGACTTATAATCCTAAAGGATTTGAATCTATGTATGGTAAGGTCATCGTCATATTTTTCTATTCCTCTGGTTTATTTTCTGATTAAAGGTACCCTATGTCCTTTCCTATACCCTGACAATGTCTGGGCAAAATTTGAAATTTGAAATTTTTTATGACGGTTTAGTCGTTACGTTTAAGCGTAGTAAACAAACGAACAAACTTACATTGGCATTTATACGATTAGTTATGTATACAATTTTTAAAACTAACTACATTCTCAAAGTTAATAATTTTATAAATTGTCCGCAGTTTGACCGTTTCATTTTTTTGTAAAAATCACACAAACTTTTTCTCCGTTGAGAATCTAACTTTCTTGGTATGGTAACAGCTAGGTACTATCACTGCTTGGCTTCGATAAAAAAATATTTATTTCCCTAGAACACCTCTTTCTAAGATGCAAGGCATTCTGTATCTACTAACAGTGAAATACCACGACCTCACAGAAGACAGTCGTGAAGTAGGAGTATCCTGCGATTCATCTGATGAAGGACGTGCCGGAGGCCTAAGTACAGTCCTCTTCCCCTTCCCATCCTTTCCTCAACAGAAGAATAGGATTTGAAGAGGTATGGGTGAACAGGTTTGTTTCTGTTTGTCCCTTACTTTTTTATTATTATTACAAGTGAGCAACATGTTGATGGGTAACAACACGTTGAAGATGCCTATGGGTAGCATTCACTTAACATCAGGAAATGGCTGGCTCGCTTGCCACCTTCTGCTATAAAAAATTATCACTTCCCTAAAAAATAAGGTACGTCGAGACATAGACGAGTATCTACGTAACTATTCATATAAAGAGGCCTGCCTTTTACAACTTTTGTTGGCTTGTGGCCCATCCAATAAATCAGATAAGGACTTTGTAAAGAGGTAAAAATATCCCAGGGGTATATTGAAAGGAACCTTTACCGTGATTTAGTAGTTTTTCCCCGCGTGAAATTAAAATAATAATATTTTAATATACAGACTCTTTAGTTAAATTACTAAAAAATAAAGCAAGGACTTAAGAAAATCTAGAAAACTAAGGTCTAGCTTTCATTTTGATTAACTTTTCACTGTCAAAGATTTAAAGAAATACAAGATACAAGCGAAAGTTGATACCGAATTTAGCTTGTAATTAATTGCAAGTGTAGCTTGTAATTAATTATAAGCACAGTTGTTAGAAACACTTTGGTAAATAGTAAAAGATGTATATAGAAGAAACGAGTAATATAAGATGTTTCTAGTGTAACAGAAACATATAAAAATGGAAGCGCCAAACAACTTACACTGTACTAAGAAACATAGAGTCAGCTGAGACTCGTAAATAGTGAGCTCAGAGCACTTGCGGCAGATAAGCAACAATCTATGGGGCTTATAAAACACTAGAGAAGTGTGATCTGTGGACTTGAATGTATGGCGCACCTGTGGAACTGCCAACTTTGCACTCATATATTCCCAACGCATCTAGACGCAACCTAGATCTTTAACTTATTTTATTTTTAAGATAATATTTTCCTCCGACATTTAGAAGCAAACACGAAAGTTAAAATAATTAAGTTCATTGCATAGTCACTTAAGTTATACCTACCCTAAAAATGTAGACGAATAATTTAACGACAAATACATTGAACGGTTGTCAAGTAATTAAGTGACATTAGTATTATTATTTTGAAGTATTTAATACTGATGTCGACAACTCAACAAACTAGCGGTAAAGATAATATCCATCCCCTAAAGAACGCAGTCCCAATTGGTAGCTGAGGCACAAAAAATGTGTTGCGTTTCTCAGATACAAAATTTTTCTTTTGAGTGTGGAACTTAAAGATAGGTCCTCTCTCAGTCACATTTGAACTTTAAAAGCTAGTTTAAAATCCAATAGCACTAACTATGAAACAAAGGTCTATCTGTACTATATTTTGTCTTAATCTAGACAATGGATGTAGAAGAAGCGAGAGAGATGTGCCAGGATCGCGCCAAATAAAAATCGATAATTTCTGCCTACCCCTCTGGGTTACGGGCGTGAGCGTATATTTATTTATCCAGATAACTTTTTTTAATAACCTCGGTCGTTTATCTTACTTCAACCTTACATTTTGAAGTGAAAACTTTTTCGACAAACTTTTTTTAACTTTATTTTGAATTTTCTTGTTAAGAATAATCTGTCAAGATTATTATATACACCACATTATCCTTTAATAATCAATTTAAAATTTAAAAAAAAGTTTTTACAATTACCCGGAAGAATCTTAAACTTCCTAACAATCACAAGAAACTTGATAGCAATTATCGGAAGTTGGAGTTAAGATCAATTTGCCCGATGTAAATAGGGGGCTTACGTAAACAACGTAATAGCTTTCTTGGAATAGATAATTATAACTTAACAAATAATTTGTCTATCTATAATATTTATTATAACGCATGGATAATTAAAATCTAATGTACAAAAGGTAAGGGGTAAGGTAACGTATGTATTCAAAAAATTGGCTTCCTTTTCTTTTCTTCTAGACAAACTGCACATATTCTATTACTAACAATGGTAAGTCATAAGTTTGCCAACGTTGGGGTAATGCAAAGTAATGTTGTCGTTTCAGTTCGCCACAAAATGCAGGTCGCCACAAATATCGGTCCCTGACGCTATCTTGCTCTATCCAAAGTAATGAACATGGACACAATTATATTTGCTGCTTTCTGTGCGGATCATACGCGACAAAAATGAGTGTGTTGATGAATGACCCTCGTAGATGATCGACTTGCGAGGAAATTACCACACATTACTGTTGACACTTAAAGACTTAATACAAAATAATTTGAGCTAACATACGACAATTTAGAAAATAATTAAATTAGAAAATAAAGAACTAGCCAGTAACCGAGCAAATAAGAAACCTATTTGTTCATACCATACAGTACAACGAGAGTGAATGTTACAATTAATATGCTCAATTATAAGGAAATTACCATTCAATTTAAAGTTGCATTCATTAAGTTCATATAATTTTCAAGAACACGATAATGTGCCAACGCGCCTGCCCTGAAACTCATAGCAAATATGCACGAATAACAAAGCTAAATTATTAATAGTAATTAAAATTATAAGGTAATGTATTCTTATATTAATTATGAAAACCTACTAACCTTATCAGTGAAAATGAACGCGAGTATATGATACGAATATGCGATCTCAAGCGAGGCGCTGTTGTTTGTTAATAAACAGCAACAGTCAATGAGGACTGCAAAACTTTTTAATTAAGCAAAGAGCATTTTCAATTTGGAGTATAAATTTTATATTGGAAGAGCTCTTTAAATAACTTTTTACACGAGTGCTCTTCGAGTCGACGGAGTGTTTTAATCAACGAATGAAATTGTTTCTATTTGGTAACACGCGAAAGATTTCGCAATTTTAATTTAAAATTCATTAATACAAACGGTTAACCTCGTTTTCAAATTACTTAAAACTTATTTGCAGTGCTAATATTTGAGAACGATCTCCCTGTCCTTTTCCCACTTTTTTATGTGGGGTCGGCACAGTACGACCATAGTCCATACTGCGTTTTACTGCCGGCCTCCTGCCTGACACCAAACCTCCTGGGGCGTGCATATGAAACATTAGTAGATTATCGAAATAGTTTACTAATATTTCTTTTTAACCATTCCCAACCAAGCTTAAACTTTGCTGGCAATGGTTCACGACAATAGTCGAATTTCGTATTCGAATCCACAACCATGTTGTGCATGTTTTTTCAGTCCGTACCCATATACATTACACTATTGGCGCTTCAAATTTAGAGAACTATCTGGTATCACAGATAAAGTAACCTACCCACTCTACTCATTATTGTAATTTAAAAACTGCTGATTGATTTTTTTGCATATTTTTCGTTAATGTAAACTGCATGAACTGCTGAGAGGTTATGTAAATTTTATTAAGAATGCATAACTAAGTTCTCAAACACCATTCCGGTTGAAGTTAAGGACCTGATATAACCCATTTCAGGAAGTTACTGCGCCGTTATACATATTATAACAAACTTCGAAAAAGTTTATCCCTAAAATTATCGAACAGATATAAATTCATAAAGTTTCAACGATACATTTTCAACAATTTTTATAAGATTTTCTCTATGTCAGTTAAAATATGATAAACATAATTATTTTATCGTACAGTATCTTCAGTGAACATTCAATGCATCAGATCAATTTCATTATATTAACTACACATTTTTAATTATATTTTGGCAAGTAACTTACATATTTGGACTGATGGATATTAAAAAGGATTTATTTTCAAACGATTCTCATTGCATCTTTCATCAAAAGTGACTAGCAAATTTCATTTTAATATAATATTTGTTAAAAACGATCGTAACAGCGCACCATCTTCAAAAAGGCGGAGCGGACGTCAGTTGAAATATTGGCTCGTGCTAGAGTTACGTCAGCATGCAAATAATATAAGTGGTCAATCGGGCCTCATAAATCATCCAATATTTTTCCATCCGATATTGAATTTCGTTTGCTAACAGTTTTAAACGCTCCATATTCTATACGATGGCTATTTTAACCGTGATTTGTTTATCTATAAACGGTTAACAAATCTTGTAACGGGAAAGATTTTTTAATGTGTAATGACTAAATGGTAGTGGCTCAGTGGTTTAGGCCCCGACTTACGTACGTGACGGGTACGAACCCAGGCAGGCAAAGCGCCTGCGCAAAACTTAGTGTAATTTATTTCATCACCACTGCTCCAAAAACAGTGAAGGAAAACATCATAAGGAAACCGGCATGTCTTAGAACCAATAAATTGGAAGACATGTGACATCCACCAACCCGCACAGGGTCAGCGTGGTGGATTACGGCCCCTTCCCTCTCTCGGAGAAGAGGCCTACGTCCCTGCATGAACATTCTAAAAAAGGCTAATTTATTATTATTATTAATGATTTATTAGGTAACTTATCATGAAGTAAGATATATCACTTCTAGGTAGACTAGAAAGGCTAGTGTCAAAGCCTTACCTTTCGGCGTAAAATCGTGTCGCGATGCATCCTTTCTTCCATCGTTCTCTAAGAAAAACACTGATGATGACAGATGTTAAAGATAAACACATATGACTTTTTTTTAACTTTAAATCATTTTTAGTTGAGTAGAATGAATTGTTAGACGTGTTATTACTACAAATGTTATTAAATCTTCTTGGTTATCAATTCAGTGTAGTCGTAATGTAATGTATCTACCGGCACGCTTCCCTTTTGAACTAGCTCAAGTTTTCTCATTTAAACTTAACCATTCTTTAGCCTCAACACCAAGTTTTAAATAAAATTTAACGGTACACACTCAAGCGTTGTATTGCAGAAACGTTCCGTTCACGATAATGGGACTTTCATGTAATGGCTGCGTGAAAGACTTCCTTTTATCATTATTTTCCCTTAGAATTATTTCGTTATTTAACCGTATAAATTTAATCAAGGAGTTAATTGTATAAATATGTACACATCATCATCTCATATTTTTTAATCCTCACGCGGTCACAGGTCAAAATTAATTATTTTTTACAAAATTAAGATATAAAATACAACCATATTGATTATAAACTTTTATTCGATGTATTAATTTTAAGTTAGAAAATATGTACAAGAACTGACCAATAACTTTATTCTTGCCTAGTTAAGATTTCATAAATAGTTATTGCCTAGTGCGAAAACAAATCTGACGCTGCGTGTAAAAGTGGACGAACATTGCTCAGATTTGTAGTACATCGACAAGGATTCCATAGTAATTATATCTGCGAGTAAATTAAAACAACTGCGAGAGCTAAGAGCAGGGGTAATGGACATGAATTATTTTACGAGATCCCCGCTCGCCGGTGGAACCACGATAAATTCATAATGATCCCTTCGGGTGTAACATATCGCGCTCAACAAACCGTAAAACCGACGGCGTTAGATAATTGAACAATAATATTCTCCTACGAATGTTTAATTGCTGGATTGAACGAATGTTCTCAGACTCATTGTTATACAATTAGAATAAACAAATGCAAAAGCTAGTTCACGACTTCGTATGTATGGAATATTATGGAAGGTACAATTTTAAGTTGCTATCTCTATGTGATTTGGTAGCCGGTATGTCTAAGGAGTTTTTACATTTTGGTTGATAGATCTAAAGAAGTTCTATGTGCTGGCCGCTTAGAATAAAAAACAAAAAACAAAATTTTAAGAAAAAAAATAGTTTTTATAGTTCTTATTCTAAACGGCCAGCGCGTAGAAGCTCTTTAGCATCTATCAAGCAAAATGTAAAAACTTCTTAGACAATGACTTTTACGTAACAAAGTCAAGACCATATCTCTTGTGCCAAACTCCAAACATTTACTCCTTTTATCTGTTCTATGTATTCATAATATTATTATTTGAGATTAAACATACAGGACTGTTGCCTGACACCAATACCCAGAAGTAACTTGATGTTTCATCGCACTGTTGTCAACGGCAGCAAATTAGATACATAAGTTAGTGCGATATCTAACCAACATTTTCGTTTCATTGCCCTCCTGTGTGCAGTCTACTATTATTATCGCTTAGCAAGTTAACATAGTCCATTTCGTTAATAACTGTACGATATACAATAAGTAATAAACATTAAGAGAATTGGTTTCAATAATATGATATAAATAGAGTTTATTGTACTGTATTTTGTTGTCGTCACCTTTGAAATGTGTTGAATAAGGCAAACGATTTCTTTATATCTATGCGGTTCTCTTTTTAAATCCTATCGTTTTCACCCGTCCTCAAAAGATCACTCTTTTTTTTAATATTCACCCTTCTCACGTCTTCTCCATTACTACTTGGTACAGTTGTTTAGGTTGTTTAGCCGAGTGGTGGAAATTAATTAAACAAATCTACAGCTAAACAAGTAAGACTAGTGTAACCATAAAACCTAAAATGGCGTTATGACTCTCTAGTCAGGACTCCAAACATACGAGTAGGGTACAAGAATAGGGCGATTTTTTTTAAATACGCTTATAAATGCTCAAAGAGTTTTAGTTGTTGAAAACTTTTATCAACATTGACAAATTTCTAGTATTTTAGAATGGAAAGCAAATAATATATTAAATTTAGCAACTGTCGCGCGCAGAGACAACTCGCTGCAGGACCCTCCCCTTTCCTGCAGCGTATTTCTCTAAAGGCGATCGTAGAAATGTTTTCAAAGCAATCTCTAGAATAATTTTATATATAAAGCTTTTTATACAGACAAGGTAACTTTAATACCAACTCTTGGTGACAGGTTAAGCAGAAATGCTTAATGTTTGTTTACTACTATTGTCTGTATATTAACTTTTAGTTTTCGTGGATTTGTTAATTTAAAAAAGCATTATGACAATATCAGAATGTTTAGTACTCTGCTTACAAGTTACTAGATTAATTAATTGAATTAAAACTTCATTAGACTGGTCACTGGCAATGAGTTAATCCAAAAGCTAAACTAGCTGCGCCGCTTTAATTTAAGTGCAAGCAGATTACCTATTTGATATAATACAGTATTTAAAAATAGACATTATTACAAAACCAGGTCAGGATGAAGAAACGTATAGATCGCCGGTCGGTCGTATTACGGCCTTCTTCCTTAACTTTCTGTTATTTTTGCTTGACTTCTAAAGGTTGTAGCGTGAT
>JWHW01030817.1:72290-104240 GCA_000931545.1 Papilio glaucus | reverse complement strand
AATATCGTTTACGCGCAACTCAACTAGAATAAATATAAAATATTGCTTATGTATTGCTCAGAGGAGGTATTACGTAGGCGAGCACTAAGAAAGGATTTATTTAAATTTATACCCTATAGGTCTAAAGTAGGGTTTGTTTGGAGAAATAATATTACTACAATGTAAGTTTACCTCAAATCTGTATGATCAATCATATTAAATAGGGTTCAGCTTAGGCTGGACATTGTCGGTTATATTAAATTGCACGGCAGAGAGGTGGGGCTCAGCTTATATAGTATATAAGAACAGCACCGACTTATGACCGAGGAATTTGAAATAAAATGTATAGAATTTTTTTAACTTATCTACTCTATATCCATGTTTTTGCATTTTGGCCGATGGCTAGCCCCAATGGTAAAATTTTCATTATGTATTTGATTACCAAAACTAAAAACAACTGCTTCTATATGTAATATTTGCTTTATAAATTATTGTGTTAAATAAAAGCCGATTTATTTCGAATATAAATTTCACATATGAAGAGCTCTGTAAATAAATTGTAGAGGCGAGCGCTCTTGACGCCGGCGTATTATAATCAATGAACATATACACTAAAGTGCACTTATTTTAAGAAATTATTTTGTTTAAAATTTTTGTTTATTATACAAAACAATGGTGTTGGATTTTGAAGTGACAACTTCTTTAGCGTTAAACGATATTTGGTAGGGGAAAATCATATAGGTTCGCGTGAACAAAATGCTCAATATGCGTCAGGAACATGCTGTTTTGAGGTATCTTGTATACAATTTTGAATTTTATTGTTAAGACACAAGGGTTTATTTTTGTTAATTATTTATCCGTTCTCTTTAACCTAATTGTGATAAAAAAGATTGAAAGTTCGTTTGAAATAATATTAATCGTTTTTATAACATACGTTAGATGAAACTTGAGAACTTAATTTTACGGGTCGTTACATTCTTACGTAAAACAGCGCAGTTAAGCTCCCTGTTGATAAAGGCATTGCCTTCGAGTGGGTCACGTTGGCCTGACTCGGCTTTTCACGTCACGTGCATCACGCTGCCCTAACAATGTTACCCTCTATTCTATATCTATTACAGTGACGTCACCAATTTGCGACGAGTGGTAATTGAGAGGCGAAAGAAAGAAAGGTTTGCTGACACATTTTATTTTATATAGCAATCGAATATAACTTAATTACGAATTCCTACCAGAATCTTTTGAAATATTAGTACTTTAAGGTCCAAAAATATATGAGCAACGAACCAATGTACACACAAATAGCAAGTTATAGTTTAAAAAACCAAAATACTGTGTTATTGCGGACATTTTAATGATGTACTTCCAATATAATGTATGCTACGACAGTACGGGAAGAATGTGAATCTAATGCCACCTCACTATTCAAAATCAATCAAGGTTACAGGGTCACAATGATCCGGATACATATACATTCGTGCATACAAACATATATAATACACATAAATAAATATATACCTTCGAAAAATATTACCCTCCCTCAGCGTCAAAGATCATTGTCTTTTGACTATCGTTTTAGCCAAGACCAATTTGAATGATTATTATATATACTTTAAGTTAACAATCTTCTTCATTATATTGTCTTTAAATTTGTATTGAGTTTTTCTTAATATATAAATTTATTACAAAAATATGTGACATGTAAATATATAAAAAATAAAGAACAAAGTAATTGTAAAAAGTACTTTTAATTACAATATCGTATACAGTTATTATATTATGCAGCGTGATCAATAAAATTTTAATATTCTTGGATAAATTTACTTACATTGTCTGTGAAAATTGTTTAAAAGGTTAGTGACTAATGCCATTAGTAAACTTTTAATGATATTCCATCAGCAACGTTTTCACAACTGAAATTAAATAACTTAAGTTCAACGTTTTAGGTTAATTGAATAAGTTTCGAGACATTGTTTAAGAAATATAACTAACCTGAAATACTTTGACGGTTTATTTGACATTACGATTTTAGTTTCAAAAGTTAAACATGTTTCAAAATTAGGCAAAAACATTCAAGTTTATTATATATAAGTTTATTCATTAATTAAAATAATGTTGAATGTTGAAGAAATTTTTGATGTGTATGAATTTAAATGAAAATTATTAAAAACCTACTAATAATGAAGTTGATACGATAATATGTTCAAAATATTGACTCTTTCTCAAAGCTGACAATAACAAATATGTCATTTAATATTAGATTAGTATTTGTAAGATATCTATTTAAATTAGTACTCTCAGTGTGTACGCTGGTATCTGGACAGTACCTGAATAAACATTGACTTGTGTAAAATTTACACTATGAATGTAATCAATTCAGTCTTAGCAATATAAACTACAGACATAACTAACTCGCATTTAGTGGTTCCTTTCAGTTATTTCCGATAACTGTAATAAAAAAATAATTGCTGCTGAAAATTAGAAGGCGTCTTGGATATTAATATGAAAACATTCGCAAATTTTGAAAACTAATATTTAAATAAAGTTATGGAACAGAATTTATTCTTATTTTTTTAATATTGACGAAACAATTGTATTATTGAAATTTATGTTGCGTCCAGCGGAGACCAGAGACATTAAAAAAGGTGTTAAGAGTACATGTTACCCACGAACCAAAGACCACGTCTGCATAGATATCAGAATATACGTAGATATGTGAAGAAAAATCCGTAATATCTGCCTACCCTTCTGGGCTTAAGGAGTAACTGATATCATTTTTTTTAAATAATTCTTTTTACTTATATTTGCACTGACTTTCTTGTTCTACTCAAAGTATACAACAATTGCTTTGAAGCTGTAGCTTACATTTTGGACAGGAGGGTTTGTGCACGAAATGTGTACTTTCTCGAATACGGTGGGTGTTTAATAATTGAGGTCGGAACAAAGCGTCGGGTAGGTTATACAGAACAGCGATATGAAAATAACTGTTGTATTTCTGTGAAAGTTTGTGTCCGTAGTATGTTGTATACAAACGCAACAGCTGCTATACTGCGCTGGAATTGAAATTGTATTTTACAAAAACACTATCGAACCCAGCAGATATTGTCTTGCCAGCTGTCAGCGGGTTCAGATAACTTTTTTCGTTATACGTAAAAAAAAAACTGAAGCCCGATGACAACGCCACCTACCAGGTCCAATCGGGAAACTAAAACATTCAACATAAACAAAATTTCATCAAAATCGATCCAGCTGTTTCCGATTATTTCAGACATATACACACACAGAATAGCGAGCCCGCCAAGTGCGAGTCGGACTCGCGCACAGGTTTCCGTACCATTGTCTATAAAAACGGCAAAAAAATCATGTCTGTTGTATAGGAGTCCCCTCAAATATTAATTTTATTCTGTTTTTTAGTATTTGTTGTTATAGCGGCAACATAAATACATCATCTGTGAAATTTTCAACTGTCTATCACAGTTAATGAGATACAGCCTGGTGACAGATGGATGGACAGCGGAGTTTTAGTAATAGAATACCTTTTGGATACGGACCCTAAAAAGTAAGTGACAAAATTACGTATTTTTTAGGAGATGTTAAGTAACCGCCATTATTTAATAACATTTACTTGAATCATTACAGTAACTTATGTGTGACCAGCATCTTTGTAGGAGGGGATTAGATTAGAGACAGCGCCGAAGTATGGGATGGGAAGTTGATAGTGTCTGCAGTTTCCCCATAAGACAAAATTCTCCACGCCGATATTCGATTAGGCCGTGGTACTTTCCCGGTTAAACCGGCCAACCTATCAACCTGGATTGTGTGATTTTGAGAAAACTCCATAAGATAGAGTAAACCCTAGTAGTCTTATACAAATGGTACCCTTGATTTCTTTTATAAAAGAAGGGCACAAACGGGTCGTCTAAAGTTGATTGTTCACCGCCGCCTATAAACATCTACAATATCAGAATGTTACCATATAGAATACCGAATGCCTAAGAATATCTTACGAAATAATGTTTCTTGAACTGCCGCTTAAGGGATTCCTGCTCGGCGGACTTCATTTAAGATGTCAAACCGTAGGGCTGACAGTCGCGTAAATACACCTAAAAATTATCGACATTTAGTATCGATATAAAAACAAAGTAATACCATTCATACAGTGAATGAATTGTTTACAAGAAGTTCATTAACCACAGTTTGTCGCGTGCCGCCACGCCATTTTAAACAATCGAGGTAGTTGTTGCACGTGAGAGTGAAATGTTTTCATTTTATTAATTGGTTTGAGTACAAAGAACTCCGCGGTGGTCGTTGAAAATCATCAATGTTAACTGTTACAGTAATTTTCTTTTTTTACTTAATAATAATTATTTTTTTGTGCGACCATAACTATGAGTTTGTATAAAAACATTTATCCAAGATACATTTTTATTTCTAATTTACTCTTTTTAACTTTTGTAATGTCTGTATTGGCCAGTATTGGTATAGAAATATTTTAATAAGTTCAATTAGTTTTTAAAATAACAAAGATAAGTTACTATTAATTGAGGTTGACTCGTCTAAGAGCGTCTTGTGACGGCAGTAAACTTGGAGATGTATATACGATGTATGTTAAATGTTAAAGTAGAAACTTTAATTAAGTTCTGAGTTGAATTTACTGACTTACTTAAGTTAGTAAATCCAACCGTCATTATGTTTACATCGGAGATAGATATCAGTTAAGTTTAACTTAATTGACTAAACACACAAGTATCTCGTGTAATCTAATAAGATTTTCTTGTTAAGTTATATGAATTAAAACATGATAAATTCACCGTAAATGATTTTTTTGTTACTATGATTTTACAATAATATCATTAATGATTTTATTAAATACGATACAATTTTATAGTGGCCATTTTATTTAACTTGAGTAATTGGTTAGTTGCTTTCTTATTTATTTTCTTAATTCTATCTACATCCTGATCACATACCACATAAGGGTATACATTTCTTCTGCAGTATCTTAGAACATTAGTAAGAGAACTAAAAACACTGTTATCATTAAAACTTCCAAATGTCATAACGAATATTTACGTTTTATAATGTACAGATAGTGTGACCAATTAGTGAAATAACGATAAATGGCACGGAATAGGTATACATATTGTATACTCAAGGGTGTATTTAGGGGAGTTAACATGACCCGTTTCGTTAATAGGCGTCCGGCATCCGATATCGTTGCCGTCCACCTAACAACCAAACTAATTAAGGCATTAATATAGAGTAAATACATACTTGACTCAAAGCTAATTATAATTACATACGAGAAACACACAATAAATTGCTTCGCATGGATAGTTTTTCCATACAAACGTTCATCCCCCTACTTAAGGTAAACACGTGTCAAGTGTCAAATGACTGACAGTTATTTCAAAAGCGCTAAGGTTATCCACAATAAAAAAATGATATGGTCGTTAAGTATGTAATTTCTAATATTCCCAATACAATAACGAACACCTAAAAAAACAATTGACGAAATCGGTCCAGCCGTTCGTGACCAAAGAAATAGGGATTCGTTTTTATATATAAATAGATACATGTCTTGCCAAGACAATATGTGTATAGCTTAAAGATACCTTGTAATATCTACATATTAAGCACAAAAAACTACTCTACGACCTACAAAAAAAGGTATAGTGCCTAGTGTTTTGCATCTTTGCATGGAATATCACTGTTCAAAGAAAAAATAGTTCGAAATAATGCTTTATAGGGGAGAGGGTTGATACTAAAAGATTGCGGGGATGGAATTGCGAAACAGACCTTGCATGATATAGCATCACAAAAAACATATGCGTTTGGAAGCAAAGATATTCTTATATCTCTCAACAATACTTGTACAACTACCCCAGTAGAGTAGTGAGATAAGTAGAATGGATAGCACACTCACACATTTTTTGTAAACTCTGAAACAACACTCTCATTACATTATGTCGCCTATCCAGAATAGTCTTAATCTGCAATCGTGCTGCCCTGCAAGAAGGTCCACATAAAACAAACTGATTTTACAAGCTGAGTCAAGCTTGCACCAAACAAATAGAAGCTTAATCTATCTAGCTATCAGTGCAACGAAATTTCGAAGTAATGCGTGTCTCATTATAATCATTCGAAAAAATCATTCAACGATTAGGAACAACGCCACCTATTTAAACAATTGGGATATTACATTAACATTAATAAAATTTACTAAACGAGATTTATGTTTTTATTTATATTTTTATGCTAAAATTTTTGACTTTTGAAACATCTGCAAAATCTTTAGGTATAATATAATGTAATAAATCTTAGTATGAATTCAAATTCATCTCATGTGACTCGCTACGCATTAGTGATTAATATTCTCAGTGCGCTTTACTATCATAACTTGGAAACATTCGTACCAGGGGGGTAGACCACAAATCTTAAGCTCGAGGCTTGCAAAATACCGCATTGAATACACAAATTTACATATTACGCGAACTTCGTAGTAGGGGTAACAACTTTTGCATTTGATTTAATTTTCGTATACATATTGAGTTTATTTGTATACACAAGCAAACTACATAAAATTATAAATTATAGTACAACCGTAAATTTCCTAATCGCACTAAGAATGAGTTATTTATGTACACCAATATCTAACGTTGAAAATAAAACAGACTTATATGTTTTTACTCGAAGTTTTTTTCAAACAATATATTGGTAATTTAAAAAATTTACTTATATTTTTTTAAGAGACCGATATTTGTCGCGATCAATGAATAGCTACGTGTAGCAGTCGACGAATATCGACTGAAACTGTCTACAATTGTATTGAATGCTTCAAATTTAAACTTAAAATAAATCTCCCTATACAGAGTGTTAGGAAATTCGTCATCAGTGTAAAAAATAAACGTCGACCTATGATGATGATGTCACACACATACATTACATAAGCGACACGGCGCAGTTTAGAATAAACTTTTCACATACTGCCATTTGCTACGCAACGTTGTATTAACACGGTAATGGATTGACAATACTGTAAAATGATACGGTTAGAACCCAGCGTTTCAGCTGCATTGGTTGCACCATTGACTTGCGCAAGTGCCTATTTGTACGTGTCTATAATTTCTAAAGCCAGCCATGTACTAAATGAGTATTACAAGGTTGGTAGTAGGTAGTAATAATATAAACTCCAGCAACTGTTATTTAATATGAAAGTCAAACAACCCTATTACGTCACTCAATATTTATTTATTATTGGAATAAATTGGCAAACGAGCAAGCGGATCACCTGATCTTAAGCGACCGCTACCCATAGGCATTCGCAACAAGCAAATGAGTCGCAAATACGTTGTCTGCCTTTAATGAACAGAGGAGGATAAGCAGGAAAAAGTATGTTTTCTTTTCCTATCTGTCCCCTTCCTGTCCAATCCTCTTCCCCTTCCTTTTCTATTCTTATAAGGAAAGGGACAAGGACTGGAACTGGACCTCATCATACCACCGGCTCGACCGATGAAATACCACGACCACACCGTGTTATTTCACCGGTCGAGCCGGCCCATTCATGCAACAGATGTAGTTGTTTCAGGCTCTACCAGTGTTGAAGCTCTTTCGAAACGTAGTTTCAGTAATTTAATTCACATAGCGAGTACACAATTATGGCTTGGTCATATTTTGCATACAGTTATAGTTCATAGCTTCGATTCTCACATAAAGTAAAGCTTCTGTTTTCAAATCACTATTGTATTTAAAGCCTGGTCGATTTTGAATGATTTTTTTGGCGGCTTTTTGCCGCCCTCTCGTTCACCCCTAACATGATAATCAGGGACCTTGATCGCTGGGTAAATGATTTTTTCAATTATTCTTTATTATTAATGTACAAGTTTCTTAATTACTATAGATAAACATTCTATACAAGTTAAAAAAAAAATAAAAAATACGATTAAAATTATTGCCAATTAAAAACACAATGAAATACTAAAATGATATTATATTTAACTGGCCACAATGTTTGGGATTAAATTTTTTTTTTAAAGCTATGTCTATCTACCCCCAACGAGGATAGGAGACGTAGGAGATTATTACTTATAAATCATATTTAGATATATGTGTAATGAGATCTTTTAAATATTCCATAGTCTAGTAATAGTCCTACCCTATCAATGTTATCGAATTTTCAAGAGTAGTAACTATTGGGACGTGAAAAATTCAATTCTCTGTGTCAATTTAACAAGGAATGTTGGAGAAAAAAGCGGCTTTTAGTCGAAGCGCAATCTCGGGACACGGAAGGAATGTAAAACATATAGAAAGGAGTGGAATTACACGTACTAGCTCCGGTATGAGTTTGTTAGATGACATTTATACAACAAGATATTATAAAAAATAAAGTGATTTAGATTTACGTAAGCTATAAAATAAGACAGTTGGAAACATGTTCCTTCCTCAAACTGAAATACGAAGATTTATCGACGATTTAAGATATATAATTTCCCTGAACATTAAGTTATGTTCTTTACCTACGTTAAAATGATTATATTTATTAATATCTATTAAGTTGCAACATACTGAACCCACGTCATTAGTTCCTTAAAAAAATCAGTGATCAGTCAATAGCAATTGGTCGCGGCGCTTTCTGTTATATAAACACATGATGTATAAATGTGGTGTAATTTTGTATCTTTGATCGTGTCGTTGTCGTAACGTGAGGCTTAAATGTTTAAAACAAAGGGGTGTCAATAGAAGAAACCGATCCAGTGAGAAGAGCACGGAGCTGTAAAAATTGTGAGAAATTCTTTAATAATTGAATTCTTTCTGTATAAAGTTTTATTTTAATTAAAAACAATTAATATTGTAATAGACGAGTTTGCAATGATTTAAAAATAGTAATTCGTGTATGAGGCAAGAAAGTGATAAGTCGCGCAAGAAGGTGAGTAGTCGATTCGTGTATGAGGCATGAAGGTGATAAGTCGCGCAAGAAGGTGATAAGTCAATTCGTGTATGGTGATAAGTCGCGAATTCTTTGTGAAATAATAATTCTTATGATCATAACTATATTTTTTCTTTTCGCAGTTCTTTGTATATTGTACATTTTTTTCCGTTTATGACATGAACTAGCATGTTTTTTTGGTGAAAATTGCTAAATTCAGTTGTTTTAAAATCTTTAAGCAGTGCTTAAAAAGCTGTTTCATAACTAATAAAACAAGATATTTAGAGTTAAAGTTTTGGTTTGTGTTATTACTTTAAAATTCGTTGGATAACGATATAATATATGCCTTGACTAGTAGCTAGTCAACTGACGTTATAAGAATCGTGGGAAGATAAAACCAGCAGTAAAGGTTTTGAATTTTTTAAATCATTAACTGGCATAATGTGGCTGTATAAAGAATTTTGCATAAAAATTCTCTCCGGCCACAGACGGAATAACCCACACATCCTTACCTAAACTAATAATCAATTTGCACGCGGTAATATAATTCCGTTCGTGACAAAAATAGTAAACAACAACACTTTTATTAAGTACAACCCTTCGTGCAAAAAACCTTCCCTTTATGAACATCATACGTATGGCCGATTATAACACTTTTATTAAAAGGGACGCACGTGTCGGAATTACAAGCGATTTGCGCACCCCCCCGCCTATTCATACTTACATATTGGTTTCAGCGAATAAATTTTACGTATACTTTATTGACATACAACTTAACCGTAAAACAAAAAAATCATTATTTTTTTAATTTTTTGAAAATCTGTAGAAGTGTAGCTTAAAAGTGTTGTGAATAGAATTGAGAAAGGTATGCTCGGTAAATAAATGTATGACTAGAAGTGAGCGGGACTATTGGCAGGAGGTGTGTCAGGAGAACTTATATCGATGACAATAATGACATACTAAAGGCGGGCGATATAAGAAGTACCTGTAACCGACAAGCGTAATGCGTAGTTGTAGGTATGTAGAAGAAACAAGAGAGGTTGCCAGGATCGCACCAAATGGAAATCCAAGATCTCTGCATAACCCTCTGGGTTACAGGCGTAAGCGCATACTAGCGGAGAATTCTACAGTCCATTCGAATTCTACAACCGAACACTTATACGTACTTCGGTAATATGATAGACAATCTAAGAATTCTACAGTCACTGATTTAATATTCTAATTAAATCTAAAAATAAATTGAACATCGAAAAATCAAACATATATTTTATGTTTTATTTTTAATAAATAAGATGTTTACATAGCATAGATTAAAAAGAATCTATTTAGGGTATATAAAGGTAAATATAATGTGGTTAAATTCAATATTTAACCACATGATATTTATCTTTACACACAGGTTATTAAGTAAGTCAGGCTTAACAAGTTAATGAATTATCGCGGTCAGACATCCGCTTGCAGCATACAATATGTAACAGTTACTATATTGAATATGTATTTTGAACATTTATTCTCAAAAGAATTAATTAAAAGGTCACATAGATACTAAACCATAAACTAAAAATGTGAAATGATTTCTTATATTTACACGAATACTAAATATTGGAATAAAACTAATTTTACGGATTTTATCCCGTCAGGAACAATAAATAAACACGGTAAAATCCGTAAAATTAGTTTTATTTCAATATAAATAATTACTTAAAGGAAGTAGCAAAATAAAACGGGTCATATTTATTACCATCGAGTTACAACTGTTTACAAGATTTGAACGATAAAAAAATCATTTTGAAAATAAATATACTTACATTAAGTAATTAAGGATATGCAAATCAAATAAATCGTTAAGTTACCCAACGCTTAATATCGAACTGAACAAACCAAAGTTAACAAGTGACAGCGCCGAAAGTAAAGTTGCACAATATACTCTGTAGCAAAACTATACAGTACAGTGCGTTGCCATAAAAGTGGGACAGTACAAGTATATCTTATTTTATATAAATACATATCTTAATCTTCTATTTACACTTACCTATTAACAATATGGATATATCGTGTAGGTTTTATTTATTATTTATTTATCTAAAATTCATTTGTTTATTTCCTTTAGATAGATTACTCGTTGCCTTGCATAGTATATTTTGTGGCATATCGAAATCAAATGTCTGTTCAGATGGTGCACCATATACGGATTACAAATCAGAAAGAAAGATAATTCAAAAGCAGAGTATAAACACTACGGAGGTTCTTTTGGGATCGAATTCATGATTTCAGGTGGACAATAATAAAGTTTTTTCTTCATTATAAGTAACTAAAAATTTGCACCTTTATCAATATTTAAACTCACGCCTTTTCCGAAATATTAAATAGTATGTAATGTATATTTTGACACAAGGTCTTGGAGCTTTAATAAGAACATCTTTATTTTGATATAACACAACAAAAGGATTTTTGTCATAAATAACTTAGATTGTTTAAAACGTATGTGTCTCATGTCATACATGTTGACACAGGACAAGATGTTAATATTTTATATCGATACTAGAGAAAATATTCTTCTGTATGATTTAGTAATCTAAAAGCTAAATTATTGATAGCGTATGTTTGTAGATTATAATATAAATAAATCGAAATAATAATATAAATACGACAGTAAGTTTGTTTGTTTGGTGTAATCTTACAAATATATATAACGTATAAAATACAGAATACATGTGAAGCCGGGGACAACGGTTAGTATTAGTATAAATACGAGTATTATCAAGTAAATCTAGTACAATACTAAATATAGGCAATACATAAAATATAAAGATATAGAGAACGTAAGATATATTAATTTTTCCAGGTCCTGTAGCAACAAGAACGAGTTTGTCGAAGGCCCGTCTCGCTATGACCAATTTCACAATGAACTGGTCGATCTGGTTCTAAGGTCTTTGACACTCATTGCGGTGTACAAAACTTAACTGTGCCACCTTAGACACATATACAAAAAACTGCACGTTTTAGACTAACGACAAGTTATCTAAACCTAATTTTAAACTCAGTTTAATTATCTGGATGGAATGAAGAGGTTTGGGAATCACATACCACGACATGGACCGAGGATCTTCTCAAGGTTGCGAGTTAAAGACGGCAAGGGTCCGAACTGTATGGTGATTCACGGGGAAATCCTGGTCTTTCTTCTTCTGGATTCATTGCCATTCAAGTAAAGTCAACAATATTTGTTGTACAAATTGTTTTATCCGAAGCATACGTTCTCATAGATAAGGGAAATTTTTAAACATATAGATGCACCTACAAAATGCTTACTGGCTTTGTGAAATCAACGTCGGACGCACTGGCTCATACAAATGTCCGAGGATATGCAACCGGGCAGCTATAACCGGCGGGTAACAAGCCGTGAAAACAGAAAGCGCTACGTAATTAACTACCACTGTAACAAATCGCCGACGTAATGCGTGGCGTAACAACCGCTAACAATCTGTAACCTTTTTTACTACAATTACTAATTAATACTTACTACAATGCTTATTTTACTCCCCGTAAATTTTGTATCTCCCAAATTAAATCAGCTATACGACGCTGACAGTCAGGACACTCCTCATCCAGTACAACAACGGTCTCAGGATGTTGTTGGGGTTGTCGAAGTACCGTTGCTTATGTTTGCCTAACATGGTGTGGCTTCTTACCAAAAACCAATGCGATGAAAAGGTGCTTCACTAATGCGCCCTGTCCGAGGCAGTTCTTACATCATTAAATATGTAGTGAACTTGCGTTATAACAAATGGTAAATTAAATTCTAAAGACCATTAATGAGTGAAAATTCGAAGACAATGGCCGAAGCATATCTCGAGATATGACTAGTTGCATTTATTTTATTTATTTTCAACTAGTTGTATTTAGAAAGATAAAAGAAAAGAGAAGCCCAGGAATGTAAATATCTTGACTTAAAAATCTATTTTAATGGTTCAATTAAATCAATTAATGCAAACATCAATTCGCCATGATGATTATTTAATTGACCAAATATAAAGTGCTAATAAGCCAACTGTTATATAGGACGTTATAGGTTGACATAACTTTTTTGTCTGTTTTAAGTATACATGTCCTTAAATTGTTGTTGATAAGCCATCTATTGTTAAGAAAAGATTTGGCAAAACCCAAAGCCAGATGCCGTCACGTCCAAGTTTACTTTTACTTCGCCACATGAACGTTTAGCCTTAGATCGTTGACTTCGAACGCCTTATAAATATTTAAATTTAGATATATCCACATGCTCCAAATATCTTCAAATATGAAGGAGAAAGTCAAATGTATACCACATTACCCAACCAACCAACTATAATAACTAAAATTATAATACTACTTGTGGGCCCGGGAATGTATTGTGCTATTAAAGTCGGACAAAATGGATAGCTGTCGACATTGAGAGTAGTATCTTTAATGCATGGCCTTTAAAAATCTGTTATACGAAAAATGTGGTACGGTTATGACATTACACAAAAAATAGAAATTAAGTCAAGGAATTGCTTGCACATTGAAATTAAATATTAAAATAGTCGGTACAAACCAACTGGGATTCGAACCTTCGATCTCATCTTTATACCGGGAACCGACTAGACTGAACAAATGATATCAACTTAGGTAATAGACTGACATTCAGTGTGGAATGTTTATTGAACTAACTCATCGACTTTTTGTACTTTGACTGGGTTCATTATGTAAATATTCCTTTAGAAAATACTAGAAAAAGGAGGCAATGGTCAGCAATTAATGTAAACAAGCAGTATTCACACCTCGTTAATAACATTACCCTATTCCTTACCACTTCAACTTACCTTTCCCTACCACCGAAATACGTGTAATCCATATTAGTGGGGAGTCATTTATGGTAGCCGTGCACAGTATCATTTGGCCACCGGCGCAGTGTAGTGTTACATTCGAGCAGTAAATAGAGACTAACATCAACATGTGCGGGGAAATGGGCAAGGCGGTGCTGAGAGCTCTGACGGGTGCATTACTCTGTGGTATGGTTTCCGACGCAGCTTATTTACAAGTAAGCTTTTGATTTATAAGCATATTTAGTTAGTTTTTTTAGTTTTATAGTTTCTTTACAAGATTTTTTATTGTAATTTGCTACTATTAATGAGTTGTTAAAATAAATTTCACAATAATGATAGTATAATATGGATGAACTATACTGTACCTGTATCTGTGTTTCTCGACATTGAGACATCTATCGAGTTAGCGAGACAGCGCGACGGGAAAAGGTGGAAGGCGTTGGGGAAGATTTAAGTCCAGCAGAAGACACACAGGCTATTTACGATGATTATCATAATTAATAGACTCGTTTTACAATTTACAAACTAAATAGCTGAAATCTTTGATAAGTATGGGGAATTCCCATGTTTGTGGTATTATTCGTTTAGAAATTTAATAGGCATTTTTCGATCGCTAAATATAACATGTTATATACTATATAAAAGACGTTGTAAATAAGTGTGTAAACATGTACATGAAATGAACAACAAAGAAAACCATTCTTGTCTAACGCTCGCAGTTTTTTCATTCCGATAACACAATGACCTTTTTTTATCTTCTTTCGCTTACGCTGGGGAATGTATCGAGGGGAAAAAGTGCTATTCCCAATATTTTATTTCTTTCCTTTCATAAGAGGTCCATTGGAGTCGCAGTTGTGATGGGACCCTATCTCAAATGTACTGAATGGTGGGTATCGATTACTCCCTGCAATTTTTGGGATAAGTCTTCCAGTACTTTAACAGTGAGATGCCATCAAGATAATTTTTATTGTACCATAAATTGACGCGTTACCTCAGTGCGGCTACGCAACATATATTTTGAAATTGAAGCATGTTTGTCTGTATATACATGTATATAAAAGAAGAAACTGACTGACTGATATATCAACGCACAGTGCAAACTATTGGGCCTAGAGACTTGGAATTTGAACAGAGATTTCTGTTATTACGTAAGCGAGCACTGATTTTTTTTCTAATTTCATCCTCCAAAGGTCTAAACTACGGAATGAAAGTTAGTACAGAGAAATAAGTATAATCCAATTTAAGTTGACCTCAGATCTATTCTTCATGATTGAATACTGTATGGGATTTAACGAAATATATTTGATGAAGGAAAGTTTGTCGATAAAGTAATTTTACCACACCTACCACCAAAATAATCTTACGAAAAATTATTTAATCTATTTTTATTTATTACCAATGATGATAGAATTATTCCGTAAAATTTTTAAAATTCAGATATTCGTATGGTGTAGGTAGATTTTTTTAGTTAAAAAAAAAACAAATCAATTGAAAATGAATTTACTGCTTGTTTTAATAAAACTTTTGGGAATACCTGAA
Organism: Papilio glaucus; assembly: GCA_000931545.1. NCBI lineage: Eukaryota > Metazoa > Arthropoda > Insecta > Lepidoptera > Papilionidae > Papilio > Papilio glaucus. Next base: position 88,958 of record JWHW01030817.1, on the reverse strand, counting down.
GTCGAGGTATTGATATTGTTGAACGTACAAAAAATGCAGGGAATAGACGGAATAAGAACTGTCGTCGACAGATCAAACGACGCACACAATGAAGACAGGAAAAGGGCTCGCAGAATAAAAAAGAAACATCCCGTCCAAGGTGCGAATTTGCGAGATTACTACAGAATACCAATTTGGCGCCGCGGCGGAGTTTCAAACAATTTCCACTTTAAGGAGCGTTGATCAAAGAAATAAAACTAAAAAGCAGAACTCTACCAGCCGACGAGAATGAAAGTTAATTTAACCAACAGTAATTCGCCTTTGAAGGGCTCAAGGGAAACTCGAAGGAAGGAAAATTGCGAAAGTTAGTGTTCCCTTATGAGGCGGCGAGTTATTGCTACTAGATATTTTAAGGTCGCAAACGACTCTCACTTTTATTGCAATAACTTTCGCCTAAACGTCCATTTACGCCAAAACTTCAGTCAGTTCAGCTCATAATTTTCGGAGTTCGAGTAATTTTTATGAAGATATCTGTGGTCGCTTCCAGTCACTTGTTTTAAATAAGCCAACAATCGTAATCCTTAACTTTGTTTCATTTAATAATAAATGGTAATAAATAATAACTTGACGGTCTTTAGTAATAACTAATTTATTATTATATAAGGAAGGACAAGGTAAAGGAGGTAAAGACCCCACCATCTTTGTCTACAATACAAAGATGGTGGAGTCACGCGTATCCATTGAAAATAGACTATCTTCTATGTGATGAATAGTTATCATCACAATAAAAAACACTTCCTCTAAATCCATATTATATTCTAATTTATCATTTGTCAGCTTTATTAGAAAATAACAGAGTAGCTTATCCAAAGTGTTACGTAACACGAAACTTCTAAAGTAATAAAATTTGATTGTCAGAGTTGCGTCACGCTAGGATACTGGTTCGGAAACATTCTGCCATCTGATCTGTTGATTAAGAAACCCCAGGCTCTCATTACCAGCACGGAACTTTCGAGAGTGCGCAAGCGCCGGGCGGCCGTGACAAGGCGATTGCCCCCTCTCACTCGGTCACTCAAAAGTACTAAGGCAACGGCCTTTAAGTATCTAGCTCATAAATCTAGGGTACGGTTAACACATTTTATCGAAATTACCTCTTATCTTACGTTCTCAGTCGAACCGAACCTCAGTCTAGAAAATTTCTGACAAATGCCTTTTACAATAAGTTTTTTTGAACATATTTGGTTAAAGTAGCAGTAGTAAGTAGAAGAGTACTTTAAAAAATAAGTGTTCGAAGTTTCAAATGAATCCGATGTTATGAAGGAGTTTAACAAATTTCGTTCCAAACAAAAAAACATCCATTCATACTAATCATATTAAAAATGACATGGTTTGAGCAAGTCGAATAAAACACAGTGACAAGGCAAGTCTCTCTTGTTAAAGTAAATGACAGTATCAATAGGGAACGTCCTACGCGGACTTGCTAACACAGTGCTAAGAACATACTAAATCAACAACATTATTGTAAGAAACGCCAGCCGGACGACGACACACAACATCCGCCAACCAGGAAACCGAAATCAAACCTTTGTTTTGAATAAACATTCCTTTGTACGCGATGAAAGTTGAATCCAGATTCCGCGATAAACAGTCAAGTGCTCTAACCACTTTACTCCGAGCCCAACCGTAACATAAAGTAACAATCTTACGTCTTTTCCACTATCATTTCATAATATGTTCGTGATTTGTGCACACGCAGTGAAAGTGGAATAAAGTCAAGGTTGACCACATTCTACTATCGCTCTCCATAACTTTTTCTTACTCATAAACTGGTCGTTCCTGTTCGACATCACTTCGATTTCAATAATGCACGTTAATAAAATAAGCTACGGCATTTGAATCTCGACTTTTAATATTCTTAGAAATTGTTTAGTATGCTCAATTGTACATATGTTTATTTGTTTTGCTTTCACGTCCTAATGATTCAACGGATCATCGTGAAATTTTATCCACATATTGATTGATATAGGGTTACTTTTATGTCTTATAAACTAAAGAAATCTAGGCAAGCGAAGTAGGTAAAGGCTATTGTATATTTCCAGAACTATGACACGTATCCGGTGCAGTACGAGCAGGCGGTGTACCGCAAGCCACTAAGAGAGCACGAGAAGCCGCAGGACTTGCGCAACGTGCCCGGCGTGCCTGGCGTCGACTACCCCATCTACCATCAAGTGCCTGACACTAGGTTCTCCTGTTCCCATGTACCAGTACACCCAGGGATGTACGCGAATGTTGAGACAGGATGTCAGGTAAATACAATACAAAAATATGTAACTTTGTCTAAATACATAAACCGTCCCTATATATATACCTTTATCCTATGGCGAAACATAAAGATATAAAGAAGATGGTGATAGATCGATGGAGCATCAGAAATTGAATGCTGATGAAAACAAAACTCTATTACTCCATTTCATTCCATTGAAAGAAGTAACGCTCTGATTATTCTCTACGCTACGCTCTTCTATGACCTAATACATGACGTATGCCTAGCAATATAATATATCTTTAAATTGTAGTAAAAATATGTAGAACTTTGACTTTACCTTTTTATTAAAGTTTCTATTTAATATAGTCGCTTTATATAAGATAAAAGGGCAAACGAGCAGCCGGTCTTTGGGTGTTACGTAATCACTTATGACGACATGGAGTGGTAAAGTTTTGTATACGAATTTTGATCTTTATCGCTATTAAAAATCAAAACATATTTTTATTTAATTGTTTAAAATAATCTTACTGTACCATCTCCATCTTTAGTTAAATGAAGTAATCCAAAATAACTTACGCTTATTTGTTTAGAAATAAATATTTTAATGGGAAATTCTGAGTTCCCTTAATTTCTTCGGGCCATGAATAACTTGAAATTGAATAAGTTATAGCAATTTCACTTGAGGCGTGACTTACCTACAGTTTATTACAGCTTGATAATCTTAAATTACAACTTGGAGGGCTTTATTTAAATACAATTTGTTAATTCTCAAACCAAACGTTTCTCGCAATGGATTCGCTTTCAGGTTACCGGTTACAAATAAATTTAATCAAATTAGAAATTATTTAATTTAAATGCTTTAATTTACAGGATTTTGAGTGTTTTAAATACCACGTTGTTTTATTTAAATTTCAATACTTTTCAAAGCTATTTCTACTTCATATGATTACCTTTGCAGCGACGACAGTCCTCGCTTGAATGTGCTGGTAAGACCGGGAAAATACGACGACCTCACAAAAGCCTGGCCTAAAGAAGATGAATTGTATGCTTCTGCATTTCGTCTATAACCGTAAAACTAGTAGAAAACTATAGGATTCCAAAAAAAATAATAATAAATACTTATCATCCTCTCACTGCCTCTATGGGCAACGCAGTGTATTTTGTTCTTGGTTAATGGTTGTTGACCAGACAGTGTTTACTAAGCCCCGGCTTATCCTCATAAAGGACACGCAGTTAACTCGCTCCTGTAGTAAGATATATGAAATCTATTTTATAATGCTTTTTCGTAGGCATACCACGTCTGCCACGATGGTCGCGAGGGACATCAGGGTGCTGCTTTCCTCTGTACTAACGGCACCCTCTTCGATCAGACCAAGTTCGCTTGCGACTGGTGGTACAACGTAGATTGCTCCCAGGCTATTGAACACTATAAGTAAGTAAATTGGCACTAATAAGTATGGCTTAGCTGGGTAATATTCGTGGAACTATTACGTCACATAAGGAAGGTCACTTTGAGTTCATAACGGCCTCTACTTAAAGTAGAGTAAGATTAGGGCTTCTAGATGAATATATTTGTTATTTATTGTTATAAATGTAGTGCAGTCGATACCACTCAGTTACTCAGTTTGGAGTTGAGACAAACCTCGTGGGCTACGATGTGCAGCACAAATCGGACTCTGTTAGAGATTTAACTATACTGGAGATCTTCATAATTTAAAAATGTAAATCGTTCTGAACCTTGTAAGTTTTTAATAAGAGATTAATCCTCAATCACTTTAATATAATTTTTATTTTCTCATGTTACAGATTAAACGCAGATCCGCTAAAGAATCCCTATGTACCAAAGCCGAAACCAGAAGAACTGCCACAACACGGCGTTTATTACAAACATGACTAAACTAACATCACCAAATCACTGTACAAGTTCAAAAGGGACCACCAATTCATTATTAATATAGTTACTGTTATTTAAAATTCGAAAGATAATAAGAGAAAAGCCACGAATATAAGTTATATCAAACATTGAAAAGAAATTGGTATCTGTGTTGATACATTGGTATGGAGGTCGGAGATGTAATTAAAAAAAAATTGTACATCAAGGTTATACAACTGCAACAACGCTATTCAATTTTACTCAATTTAGCTGTCAAATTTCATTCGTAAAATGGAGGGAAAAACTTCAAATATAGTTTTAAAGTTCGATATTATACACAAGTAAGAGTCCAGCCAGGATTAATAATACAATTCTCTATTTATTAAGAAATTCAAAGGTTGTAAAATTTCACTACAAGTTTTTACATGTATGGAGGAATGAAAAAATGATAATCGTTTGGAAAAACTCATACTAGGCACTAATCTAACTCACTTTACGTAATTCTACCACTTAATTTCCTATCCGTTATCAAGTATCGAAAATTTATCAAGCATTAAATCTGAAATAAGATAATGGATATGTTGTCGATCTTCATCCACTAATTTAAATCTACTAATGTCCTCCATTGAAAAATTGTGTTCCGATCGTTTCTTATTTCTTTAAACATAAACATTATGCTGTTTCATTAAGCTGCCATCTCTCACCTCACAAGTTACTTTTCTAAAATGGGTCATGCAAACTCAATTTTAACAAAAATTCCATCAATTAAAATCCAGCGTTTTCTAATGAATGAAAACTCAATACTGTGCTCTTATTCGCTTATCATTATTTACATTACGTCTTACATTCACCCCTCATTTTATTTTAAAAGTAATTTTATATATGAACCGAGGTTTTATTGAAACATTAATTTGTGTTTTATGGCCGTAAAATTTTTTAAAAGTTTGTTTGTATGGCAAATAAGATTTTTGACATCTGTTATTACATTCATACATTCATAAATATTTTCATTAAACATGTACCAATCAAAAACAATTAATTAACCCGCTTTATTCAGAAAATATGTGTATAAGTAATGATCAAAAAATTGTACAAATACTTTAGGAATTTCTTTATTTTTTAATCTAAGAATACTACAAACAAGCTATATTATGCAAGTAATGTGTAGAATATAAATTCAAAATCGATTTATATTTAATGATACAAATCTATATATCTATAGTTAAGAGATATAATATGGAGGTTATCTTCATATGTTTCATATATTCCATTCATACATGCTCAACATTTTCACTTCACGTTCATTACATGTAAAATCATTTCATTATTTTTTTTACATTTTCATTAAACCGTCATCAATTTTAACTTAAATTATTTTATCACTTTCACCTACAATCACATCATATAGTATATATAAAATCACAAAATATATTCATAATCGTCCACATAACACACAAAATGATTTTTTTAAACATATGTCCCTTGAAATAGGAAACAATGACAATGAAATTAAACACATTGTGTATAAAATAAAAAAAATAAAAATTAATGATTTTTTTTATTTCAAATAACATTTATTACTTTTTAAACTAGTCACTGATTTTTAGATTTCGAAATGAACTCATTTATGTTTTGAAATGCCGAATCAAATTATCATAAGACTAGTGACCCGCCCCGGATACGCACGAGTCGCACCAATTATCTATAGCCAGGGCAAGATGCGCGATGACTGCGCATGTAAATGAGGAGGCACCAGGCAAACAGTGACAATTCGGTCACAAAAAAAGTAACGTTCGACGACGGCCTAGATGACAAAACATGTTGAAATGTCGTGTAAAAGATTTGTAAACAACAATATACGTAGCTATAAAATATTTGTATGAGGGCAATGATCGAAAAAAAAAACTATCTGTCCTGTCGTTTATGTCGGATCAAATTACACGTATTGACCAAATTTCATTATGTCATATATAGAACATAGATCGTGAGTCGATACTAGTGACCCGCCCGGCTTCGCGCGGTTAGCACTAATTATGTTGATACGATCGCTACCAAATTTCACAGGATTACTCGCTCGGTAAATCTGAACATTTCCTGAAAATTTCATCGAAATCGATCCAGTCGTTTTGGACTCTTTTGGGACCATACATACATCGCCCTTTATAGACATAGATAGTCTATAGCACTTAGGGATAATGTACCTTTCTAACAGTGAAAGAATTTTCGAAATCGGATCAGTAGTACCGGAGATTACCCCGAATATCCAAACTCACAAACTTTACCTCTTAATAATATTATGTAGTATATATGTGCATCTAAGTAATTGCTTAAAAATAACATAAAATAAGAAAACAAGGAGCAAGTTTAAATTATTATACTTGCGGGAAATTTCCGCTAAATTATCCTCAATTACTGTATCCCAGGATTTACTTAAATAGAATAAGTTTCAAGAGGTTGTTTCACGAACATACTTAATTTGAGACGCTTTGACCTGACGAGTCATTGACACGTAACATTTACGTGACCTTTGTGTTCTTGGAATATTATTTCAATTAATAGTTTTTAGGCAGTACAAAGGAATAATAAATAACAAATGAAATGAATACAGTAATTTGAACCAAACAAATTGTAAGGTCCGGGGACCTCCTCAGTAATGAAGTTTTCAACTATAAAATGCTATTAATATAAAAATTTCTTTTTTTATAGTAGAAGGAGGCAAAAAGGCTGTGGATCGCCTAATATTAAGTGAGCACCAACGTCCATGAACAACTGCAACATCAAGGGAAATGCAGATGCGTTGCAGGCCTTTAAGCAAGGAATACGCTTCTTGAAGGAGGCAAAAAATTGCGTTTACTTTGTGTGATGATTTGCCAATTCACCCTACTGTATAAAATAACTTCCTTCAGAAAAAAGGAAGCAAAGAAGTATATGAAATATCACTTATTTTCATATACTTCTTTGCTTTCTATTTTTTAAGAATAAAAAAAGCCAGAATAAAACTATGAACTTTTAGAGAGCAAAATCACAAACGACCAAAATCAAAGTAACTTTAAAAAAGCCTCCACAAAAGCAGTCGAAAATGTACAAAACCCATACCAAAATTGCTTTTGACGTTCCGGTAAAAAATGAATAACAAAGTTGATATTCGGTTTGTTCATTTCTTTTTCGAAAGCAACTCTACGTGCATTTTAATAATTGAATCGCCAACTGACACTTAAGCCGATATTATTCAATGAAAACGTAACACTGTTATTGGATGGAATCCACGAAAAAGTGTTTTTACTGTTTTTATTTAATTTAAAAAGGGAAAATAAATAATTAAATTTTGACGATTACATATTTATAACCCTAATAAAAATGAAAAGATCAAACTGACTGACTACCTGATATATATAACAATAAATGTTTTGCCTAAATTAATTCCCTAAATATCAATTGTTTTTATGGAATAAGGTGACAAACGAGCAAGCGAATCACCTGATGTAAACGCTACCCATAGACATCCGCAACAAGCAAATGTGTTTCAGACGCGTTGCCTACCTTTAATGGACAGAGGAGGGTATAGACAGGAATAAGGATATTTCCTGTTTTCCGTTAACTCCCTACTATTCCAATACTCTTCCCGTTCCCATCCTATCCTTATGAGGAAACGGTGGGAAGGGGAAGAGGACTGAAATTAGGCCGCAGTGTACAACCCATACAAGTTAAAAGACTAGGACTAAACTATCAGTTTTAAACGGCGCCATTCATCGGTTGTCGAATAAGCTCTATAAGTATGTATAGAAATCTATGTAGAAACATAGATGTGCCTCTTACTACTCTGATCCAGTGGACAACCTTGACAATTTTTTAGGTAAAAGATAGTTGAGTAACGATGTCTTATTCAAATATCTGTAGACATTAAGTGAGCAGTGTATTTTATAACTGTAGTTACAGAACTTCAATGCAGCAATTCTTAAAAATACTTAAAGGAAGAAAACATTCGTGAGTGAGGGATCTTATTTCAAATTTTATGCGCCCCTCGCGGCCCCTTACGCTGCGTGCATGTTATTGTTATACTAAATTTTATATCACATGTGTTGTTTTAGACAATATATAATAGAAGTTTGAAGCGCCAAAATCCCAATGGTTCAGGATACGACGAAACAAGAGATCGAGGGTACCGCTTTCGGTTCGAATCCACCGTTAATGCGGTACCACTTATGCAGAGCTGGAACAGTTAAAAGAAGTGTTAGTATATTATTTGCAAAGTCTACAGTTAAAAAAAAACAATTACAAAGACAATTGACATTCAATTTTGATGAACAAATATTAAAAAATCGTTATCGATTATTATTATAATAATTGAATATTTTAATTGATCATTTAGTTCCGTTCGTATGATAAATACTGACAGATTGGATGGCCAGTTGGTTTTGTAATAAGTATGCTTATCAAAACAGTATTCACAAATCTATTTAGTGTGTATTTTTATATATTCTTGAGTTAAAGATATATATAGTAAGATTAAAATAGCAAACACTAGAAATAAGAGGCCGCAAAACGAATTCAAGTATTTGTTAAGAACAACTTCAATCGGTTCAAAGGTATTACAATTAAAGAATTTAATTTGGGTCGATCCAGGAGAACTTACACCTACCAGTTGGTGATATACTAAAGAAAGGCTGTATTAAAAGAACGCATGTATATGCTTAGATGTATGAATGTAGAAGAAGCGAAGCAGGGATTCCAATACCGTGCCAAATGGAAATCTCGTCCTCTGGGTTAAAGATATGGGTGCTTATTTATAATTTAATTTGTTGTTATATTTTCAGCATCAACTTTTTATGTTTTTTCGGTTTGGAGCACGCATCAACTCTCATTGTTGAATATTTTCTGGAGTAGGCGTAAAACGCTCGTAGCGCCGACACGTCCGCCCTTTTTTAATAAAACACGTTCTACTGCGAGTCATATGTCTGAGCCTCAATATTGTGGCGGCGAATTTACAACGCGAATTGCGTGATCGGAATATTATGCACGCATTTGTCGAACTCGTTTTTGTTGTCTTTGAATATTATTACACCACTCTGGATAATTGGAAATTTCCGACTGTTTGTTACTCTAGCAAATATAGGGTACGTCTTTATGTGTGTGGATTTATGTGCTGCGGGGAATCGAAGACTGCAGAAGCGTTATCTAGAAAATGTAATGTAATCAGGAGATCCAGAATCAGTTACCTTTATTATTTTATTAAGATTATGTGAATTACGGTTACGGACGTTACGCATAGTTACCTACCGGAAGTTTATTTAGTTAAGCTTGTAAGTTTTATTGAATACATAATATCCAAGATATCTAATCCTTGCTGCTCCATAGTCGATTGGATTTAGCATTCCACCTCTTTGAAAACTATCCTATACACATTCGTGGCTATCAGATTCACGAGAAAAATAACTCAAGTTTATTTATTTATTTATGGAAGCAGGTTGCAAAGGAGCAAGCGGTTGACCTGATGTTAAACCACCGCTACCCAAAAACATCTGCAAAGAGCAAATGAGTTGCAGATGCGATCCTTTAATGGACAGAGGAAATAAACTGTCCAATTCTCTTCCCATTCGTATCCTAACATGTGTGGGGAAGGATAGCAAGGGTACAAGGACTAACATCAGGCCTCCGGCACTTCACTCATCAGGTTAAATGCTTGTACTTCACGCCTGTCTTCTGTGAGCCGGTCGAGCGACCCACTGTTGTTATACTCTATAACAGCATTTTTACTTTGAACATATGGCACATAAGTAATACATTGAACTCTGCACAAGACGCATTTCTTTCCCAAAAATATTATATCACGTAAATATTTGTCAAATTAAATATATTACATGCTGGTCGTTCATCTGAGATTATATTAAAATTTAATTTTGGTTAAATAATACACTGCTTTAACATTAATAACAAAATTTTAAACATCAAACAACTCATATTCATTTTAATATTAAAATTAATAACGTTATTAAAGTAATTTAAAATTGCTAAACGTTCGGTTAAATATATCGCACAACACGTTATAGGAAATTTTAATTAAATTAACCAGTTTTATTGTGGATCGATACGAGTTCACCGCGAATTGAACATTATCAAAATGTAATGACTTAATTCGTGAAAACAAATTAAATGAACTTAAAGCTGATTGTTTGATGGCATCACTCATTATATGAATCATTTCTTTAGCATCTGTTGGGGTTGTCACTTTCTGTCACCACTTGTAAAGCTATGTGGTACTTCAAGCACTATGGTAGTCATATCCTTTTAATAACGAGTTGTGGTGAACTTCTCCATAAAATTCTAAAGCAGGTCTAGTGATCTCGCAGGCTATTTGTACCGTATTTAAATTTTTATTATTATTTTTTATTTTATTTTATTTTTTTTATTTATTTATATCTTATATAGGTGTAAACAAGATAGCAAATGTGGTTTATCTTTACACTGAATTAATTTATTAAAATAATTAATAAAATGAAACCTAACACAAATCTCCTGTAGATGTTTATGTTTAATCTCGTAGATTTAATTTCGCCCTCTCCACCCACATCAAGGTTGAAGCTTGACAGTTTAATTTTGAGCTGTTGCAGCGAGCTGATATAACTCAGCGCTAGCTGCAGAACAATGGCCAAACAATAAAGTTATCTAAAAATATTCATATTTATTATTATTCATGCCTAACTTACGTCAGTTTTAGTTGAAAGGGAACAAGCCGTAAGTAACTTTACATGTATTTCGGTTTATCTTTATTAATGTAGTTAAGATCAGTTTTGAACGCGCTAATATCAGGATATATTTGAAAAATCTTTCTTGGGTAAATGGGCACTAAAACTGACTGCTTAATTTAAAATTGTGCAAACCTACGATCAACGTACTCTCTCGCACATATGTTAAATTGTTTAATTGCCAAAAGCGAAAGTTTGGTTTGTACCAAATGGACATACACATATATATACATATATAAGTCATATATGAAAAATGTGACTCAAACTAACCTAAGTTTTCTATAATTCGCCATTATGGTCAGAATAGAATCACACTTATTTTGGTAGAATTGAAACAATTTTATCAGAAAAATATGTTGCCCTCATAGAAAAACGACGTGAATAAACGAAAAAAACGCCAGGAAACCACACCCCTCTCATATTTTATCCGTAATTACCGTTCTTTGGATCAAAGCAAAATACGGAAATAAAAAAAATTGTATGCGTGTTTTGTTTCCGCGATTCAGAGTTGCTATCAGTGATGGGATTGTTTAGTGGTCAGGTGGTGATTTCTGGAGTTTACAGCACGAAGAGTCCATTTTCAAAATATTTATCTTCTAAAAGTTATTCAAAATTATCCTGAGATGATTCAGACGATAGCATCAGCTACAAATTGTTAAAAAGCGTATTCTAAACTCAATGTACGTAAGAGTTATTATTATTAATTGCAACAAAGAAAAAAATTATTGAGCAATAAAATATGTTTTATGTATAGTGCGGAAATTAAACGTATCGGCCGACGAGCATTAATGAAACAGCGATCTTTGGGCACGAGCACTAATACACAACAAGACGAACATGACTCCCACATCCCGGAAATTAGTTGCATGTTGCCGCCAATACCTTTTATGAATTCTCTTAATACAAATAGAACATACTCTTACATGTATTAGGGACTATTTTCATACTAAGCTAATCTAATTTTTGTTAACAGTGCATTCAATTCATTGAATTTGATCAACGTAATTACTTTTGTAGAATCCATTTTACCACAAAGTTTAAGGGATTACCGTTGACTTTATGACTGGTAGTGTTTTCTATACCATTTTCATCACTAATATCAATTTAAACATGATTAATATTATGCTAATGAACTACTTATAGTTTATACTGAGACGTGGCCCTTTAATCGCCATAAGATTGCTCGAGGTCACTCAAAGGGCAATGTTCGGAATTTGCATAAGAAATGATTTGATTCGCAGCAGAACCAAAGTATCCGACATTATTCGAAAAATTACAAGCCTTAAGTGGTAATAGACCGGACACATTGCTCACAGTACGGATTGCCAAAAAGTCCTGAAAAGTGTAATAATGGCATACACTTAAAAGTCGACGGGCGTATGTGAGCCTCTCGCAAATGGACCGAGGATCTAGGATAGGTTGTGGAAGTGTACTAGATCGGAAGATATCACGGCATTGCCTGAGAATTTAATTCAATACAAAATAAAATTATGATGCTTTCAAAATTACACAAAGTAAAGCGCCTGCTTGGGTTCGAACCCGCGACCTACAGTACGTAAGTCGGGGCCTAAGCCACTGAGCCACCACTGCTCCAATGCTTCTCTCTCTCGGAGAGGAGGCCTGCGTCCCTGAAGTGGGGAGCATTCTAAAAAAGGCTGATTTATTTTGTTTTATTTCAAAATGCTATAAATAGTCGTGTTTCGGTTTTTTCCATTCCCGTGTTCCCTTGGCAAGTCATAAGTGACTGATGTTTCTAGCTACCCTAGTTTGGTTGCAGGACGTCATAGCTTTTCTTTATGTTTGAGTTAATTAAACTAGTGAAAGCCAATAGCAATTTCTACCTGTATTAACGCAGCCCACGATAGTGCTACGGAAATATAAACCAATAAATCCCACGAACGCTTCGCAGTATTGTAATAATAAATCGGTAATGGGTTAATACTGCATACGCTGCAATCAACTGTTTAAATTCACGGACCATTTATTCCTTTCATTCCATTTCTGTTTGTTACACACCGCACTGGAGTAAGCTGTGCCGTGAGATACGCGTATAACTTTTTTATTCGTATCGTTGGGATGCTAATTTTAAGTATAGGTAAATCTCCGTTATTTTTATAAAAACTTTGTTCTTAAATGTATATTAAAATACTATCGAACGCGTCCGTTACCGTCACGGAATTTCATTAATATTTAACCGAAAAATTATTAACTTTGCAAGCTTTACAAATTCTAGGAAATTCAGGTCGCTTTATAGTATACAATTGAAAATATACTATTCCATGACGTTGCATGCCTTTATGCATGCATGCGAGCCAGCAACAGGAAATAAAATATGAGTTTTTTCTTCAGTCTGTTGATGAATTGCTAATAAATAATCAGCTGTTCCTGAATTATATGAAATACAAGAAAAGCACTTACATCCTTACACAAAAGACGATCACGGATGTCTGTGCTATGTTGATTCGAGTATCTCTTTCCGCCTGATCTTCAGAGAGTACTATCATCATTATAATTTCGAAACCATTCTTATTATTATCCGACGGAGTGAACCGCATCATGATTTTCGCGCATATATATCTATCTGTATATATAGATATGGGTCTCCATTATTACTTCCTGTAACCTCAACGGCCTTACGGATTTTGACATAGTCTTCTCTGAAGAGTCACAAGTATTGATTCATCACATGATGAATGATGATATTCATCACCTCATTATGATGCATAAAAATCAACTTGATTTTTTAAATCAGCTTACCTTTGACTAATCTTATCGATTTATGTTTTTTCCCGACTATAACAGTTTTGGGAATTATGCGTTCACCGCTGATTCGTCTATCCGAATGCTATGGTGAATAGGACATCGCGAGATCACCATTTAATGAGGTACTTTCGTTTTCTTACTTCGTGTGGAATCTTGGCTTAATGAGGATTCGTCCAAAGCTGTATCAGCTACTTTCATGGTTATATTGACTCGATCTGAAAGAATAAACAGCTAATAGAATATCAGGAAGAAATAATTACGATACATATACAAGTTATTAAATAAGAGTACACGTATATTTTACATTTCAAACACCGGTAAAAGATTGTATGGTTAAATACGAGCTGGTATGTTATTTAGTATTCAATTTAAAGCAAATATATTCGCTAAAAGCTATAGTACTTACATTATCATAGAAGATTGCCTGTTAAAACTTTATTCTCGATAAACACATATTTTTATACCATAAAGTTGGCAAACTTTAAACCGGTAAAAGTTTCTAGCGCAGTGATTTTAAGTTTTCAAGTGGATAGCAATATAGTTTAAAGCTGTTGTGCTACATATTAAAATATGTTGCATAAGATCAACCTATCAATCTATTTTATTAATTCCTGACAATGAATTATTCTTTATCCTCACGTAATCAAGTTAATATTTGGAGAAAGGGCTCTCTTTAAAGTTATTCGATTCTTTTTTATTTGGAGACCGTAATCTTATCTTATCTTTCTTTTTATCTTAATAATATTATAAATGCGAAAGTTTGGATAGATGGATGTTTGTTTCTCTTTCAAGCCGACACGGCTGAACGGATCTGGATAAAATTTTGCACAAAGATAGATTATAGTCTGGAATAGCATATAGGATACTTTCTATCCCGGAAAATGTAAAGTTCCCGTGGGATATATTTGTTTTTCACAGATAATTACTACTATCTTCGATCTAAAAATTTCGTTCGTTCTGGCTATGAATTAAGAATTTAGTTCTCAGGTACTGTCACTATACGGCGCTTTCAACGATCATCTTATATATACTGATAAATTAAATTAAAGTGTCTGTTTGTAAACTCAAAATGAAATTTTTATACTAAACGCGTATAACGATTTAACACATAAGGAAAATGTGATATATGGGTTAACACAAACGGATAACGCACGAAACGAGTATAATAGGCGTAAAAGTAGCATTGTATGATGATTGATGTTATGAGGAGGAAACAATGGGACAACAAGAAGAGTTTTAGTCCTAAGTATAGAGGAGTATGTCAGTAGGCGCAGGCCTAAGAAGAAATGGACGGATTACGTGACATGATTAAGAAGGGAGTGATTGAAATTACGGATGAGATCTACTTGGGAGACTAAAACCGATTGTGTCGACCACATATAAAGTGGCAACAGGGCAGGTCTTGCCCTGTTGCCACTTCCCACCAGTCCCTATGGACCGAAACCAATTTTTAAATTTGTTGTTCGTCTGTCTGTTCTGGCTAATCTCTCTCTGGATTTTGATAAAACTTTAAGTTCTAAGAAGAAACTAAGACTAATTTAATTTGCACCATAGAACCAAGCTTCAACAGAATCAGGTAAATAACCCACGGAATAAATTAAAATAATGCCTCGCCGTAGATGTTATTACACATGGTTGTAGCAACTAAAAACAAATAAAGTTTTTTGCGCGATGAGAACATATTTTTATTGAATTCAACGCAGATGAAGTCGCGGAAACAGCTAGTTTATATGTATATAAGAGAAGAAACTGACTGTTTATCAATGCTCAGCACAAACTACTGGGCCTAGAAACTTGAAACTTTGCTTAATATGTAAGTTGACCTCAGATCAATCATTTTGAATAGGGTACACCTTAGACTGGACAAACAACGGTAGAAATAAATTGCACGGCGGGTGATCAGATTGTTTTACATATGCGGTAAGAATCATACAAACATATAAACTCATGTTTTACGACCAAACATCCACGACAGTGACGCTACCTACCCTGCAACACCTGAAACTGTCGTACAAATTTATTGTTAGTCACCATATTAATGTAATCTAAATATATATTATCATTAAATTTTAATCGACCGCGCGCCTGTTTAAAACATTTTACTCGTTCAATGTAACATAGCTTTTATTAATTACTCATCCCTAATAAATGACATGAGATTGAATTTTAATTAACTATTGTTCAGTTTCGTGTTCGTGTAAAATTACTGCCGGTCAGTGTCCAATTATGATAACATGCATTTATGAAATTTGGAACCACATCAGTTTTAAAATATAATAAAATAGTATTTATAGCCCCATCCGAGCAAACAGATATAGTACGTAGCCAACTTCTGCGTGTCGTTAAGGAATATTTTCTATAGAACGATGATGGGTAATCCGATAATAACCGATCGAGCCAAGACTCGGCTCTCGGGAAATCTCGAATTGGAATACTAAACGCGTAACGAGTGAATGTCCAAGCCGAGGTCCCTTCTCTAGCACCCATGAGGCGGCCAGTAACTCCATGGAGCGCCCGCCGAAGCAACCTAAGAGCCTGGTGTACTCCGGTAATGTAGATATAGATACGACTCGAGCTGAGGCATTTGAGGGAACCCTCGAGAATTACTGCTAAGGGTTTTAGGCTGAACGCCTATGGCCTCTGCCATCTCAAAACCGGTGAATTTGCTAATACCTCCTCCAGGCAAACAGAAGTTAGTTACATGATGACCACCACTTCTGATCAACATCCACAGCATTTAGAAGAGTTACTGTCGCTTTGCCAGTGGTAAAGCCTGCAACAACAGCTGTTCCACGAATCAGTCTCTTCTGCCCATTAAAGGTAAGCAACGCATCTGCAACACATTTGCTTGTTGTGTATGTCTATGGGTAGCGCTCACTTAAGCGTCAGCTAAGGAAATACCAATATACGAGGATGCCTTAAGAAAACATTTTGCAAATGAAAATTGAAATTCGCCTGGGTACCACTAAATATGTTGATCCGATCGCTACCAAACACAGCTGACACCGACTCCAAAAATAAATATGATTAAGAATTGATTCTTA
>JWHW01030817.1:56808-72012 GCA_000931545.1 Papilio glaucus | reverse complement strand
CTGCAATTATCCTCTATGGTAATATTAAATGATGATCACTTATACTCACGTGGACTTAGTATTGCTGGTATAACTGTCAAGAAGAAGGTATATAGAAGAAGAAGAAAATAATGAAGTCAAGCTAAGAAGGAAACATTAAATCCCATGTTAGTTTGTTACAGTAAAACATAGCGAATATGATACTTCCCTTCTCATCCTTTCTTTTCTTATGTCTTCTTCTGTCCAACACAAGAGCTGGCAAGTTATCTGGGACTCATTTGATTGTTAACGACGTCTTTGAAGGCAAACTACATCCAATAAAAAACTATAACTAACAAAAGATCCTCTTAGAATTCCTGTCATACAACGATGAATATTAATAACATCTTCGTTACATATAGTTCATTAGCTGAGTTCGTATTCTCAGTACGCACACCTATCATAACTTCCAAACTCAAGCATCCGCAGAGCGCGGCTCAAATCTTAAGCTTGCGGCGTGTAAGCTTCCACATTTGCATACTGCGCGAAGTTGCGTTCCAAACACGCAAACTTGTATCTACAATTTCACTTAAGAAGGATATACGGTTACGAATTGTTTAATTATTTGATATAACACTAAAAATTACTTTCCTTGACCTGAGAAACCTGCCCAGGTTTACTAAAAAGGTTAACTAAAGTTTTACGCCCGCTTCCTGATGCCAACCCTCCTAGAAAATAATTGGTTTCACTTCAGTGATCTTTACTCATTGCAATCAAAGACAATTCCGTGACCGATAGAGTCAAATATCGCACGGACCGTTATTCGTCAGGCGCATCTCCCATGGCATATTCTTGTCAGGTTCGCCATCATTGTATACTACGTATTATTGTTTGGCATTATTTAACTTTTCTTCACTACTATAATCATCAATTATACTCGAACTTAAATGATGATGATGAGCCGGCACGACCGGTGAAATACAAAGACCTTACAGAAGACAGGCGTGAAGTAGGAGTATTTTATACTTCTGTATTTCGTCTGATGAGAGAGGTGCCAGAGGCCCGGTGTCCGTCCTCTTTCCCTTTCCTTCATTTCCTACAAAGGATAGGATGGGGGGAGAGGATTGGACAAAGAAGGAGGTGAATAGGAGAAGGAAATTTCCTTTTCTTATATATCCTCCCTCTTCACCCTCCTCTGTTAAAGGTCCATTAAAGGTAGGCAACACAGCGGCCGGATGCCTATGGACAGCGATCACTTAACATCAGGTAAACCGCTTGCTAGTTTACCATCTTCTTCCATAAAAAAATAACTTACCATGTCGAAAGTTAGCGAATGTAGTTAATTAAACTGAGTGTCCATTTAAATAAGATAATATCTGAGCAATCAAATCCCTCAGAGAGACTATGACAAGTTTAAAACTTGTGGGATATCAAAACAATCCGGCAAGACATCCCGCGACTTAATTCCATTAGACCCATCTCACATAGTTTCAAAGCTTAGCATTTATTGTGGTAAAGTTGTTTGTGTCCGTGATGAGTTTCGTTTAAAATTTACGTTTACGCAAGATTCATTATTGCTGAATAGAGTGTTTGCATGGATTAAGGATAGCATGAGATGGAATTAGAAGAAAAAGGATAAATCAGGCGAAACACTTGCTCGTTTAAATAAGTGACCCTTTACATCTGCAGTAACCAAGACATCAAGAAATACTTTGTTGGCCTGTTAGAAGAAGAGGAATGGGGGATGAATAAGATCTCTGAAGTATAAATACCTACTCCTTCACGACACTGTTCTCAATTTAACATAGTGCACAAAATAGTTGATAAACTCGCCTCTTATCAAGCTCATGTCTGCTAAGTGTGAGATATAACTTGTCTCCAATTACCATGATATTTCCTTTAAAAAATACTAATTTATCTGTATCTCTTTCGCTAACTCTCTCCTTGTTCCTGAGAATCTCGACCTCTCTTCTTGACCGTTTCTCTTATGGTCTTCGTCTACTATGTGCAGTCATCGTATTGTTAAATATCTTCTAGTTACCTCGGAGTTGAAAGAATTTGGATTAATTTAATAATTAATTTGGAACCAAAATATCTAATTTACAAAACCGCAAGAAACGAAGAAACAGTTCCAAGTCCGGTCCGACCGTTTCACTAACATTGAAGCCAACATACTGAATAGTTAAACAACACAGACATAGCAGTCTTTATTTATTTAAAGGGTTCACAAAATGGATGATATATAAATTTTCAAAACAAGAGTACGTCATAAAAGATTGAACGCACCATGTCTTTCGCCTTATATAACTTTATAAATACTATATACTATTTATTTGCCAAAGTCTCTTAGTTATTACAGGTATCAAATATAATGTCATAAATACAATTTAAGTTTAAATCAACAAGATTTATAGTAATTAAGTCGCAGCAACTTAGCTGTTGAAATTATTCAAAGGTTGGTTAAGTTTGAATACCTCACGCAACAGTTTTGATACTTTGCAAGTGAATACTTACCGATTCTCTCTTTAGTAAACACAACACCCACACCGCTAGCTGCTAAATCCAGCAACTAGACCCCTAATATACATTAGGGACCTAGAATTTTTTACTTTTAGCACAAGATCACTCGGATCGCGAGCCCTGTATCAGATGAAGCTGTAATAAGGTTACCAGCAACGACATCTCCGAAAATTAGTAGTACCGATTCTCATTAATAACTTCTAAAAACAGCTGTGTATATTACGTACTTGATTACATTACATTACACAAGTAAACAAACATATAATTTGTTGTTTGTTTGACCTAGTTATATTTCAGGACATTACATTTTTAGTTACAATAATTTTAATCTAAATTAATGTTATAAAGGGCAATGATTTGATTACTTGTTTGTTTCGAATAAAATCGTTCTGAACCGATTTAAAGAAGTACTCTTGGCAATATTAAGTGAAAACTTCTTTAGACGCGTTGGACGATATTTGATAGAGAAAAAATTTATAGTTTCGCGTGAACAATGGGTAAGCAACATGAATTTCGAATTTTATTGTTAAGATAAAAGGGTTTATTTTTGTTAAATATTTATTTATATTTGTCGAGCCTGCCTGTTTTGAGTTTTCACTTGTGTTGGCTGTCAGTCCGTCAGTTACCAGGCTGTATCTCATGAACCGTGATAGTTAGATAGTTAAAATTTTCACAGATGATTTATTTCTGTTGCCGCTATAAAAAATACTAAAAAACAGAATAAAATAAATATTTAAAGGGGCTCCCATAACAACTTGATTTTTTATGAAGCTAGGGCGGCGTGCTGGTCAAGAAATAAAGTCAAAGTAACGTTTATGTATGTAACTGGTTCCGGAAATGGAGAATCGAAATTAGTCCCACCAAAAGTGCTCGAATCGGTATGCTAAGTGACAGCCTAAGCCGAGATGCGTTGAGACCAGTCACTCCATGGAGCGTCCGCCGAAGCGACCTAAAAGCTCGGCGGCCTCGCAATCCGCTAACAACCTAGCCGGCCGGAGCCGAGACTCCCGAGGGAGCCGTCGAGCTTAGTTACTGGTTACGGACCAGTCATTGAAAGACTCTTCTAGGCTAACAATGACTAGTCAGTCACAATAAAAACAACGAACAACAGCGACAGGAGGAGATGTTGCAAGGAAGTACGACATCAGAGTATCATTTTTGATATTTATAATTTTTCGTTTCACCAGATTACTGATGTGCAAGACCCATCCCCTTCTCATCACTTGTCTTTGTACTTATCCCGACCCACGGAATCTTTTTTCCTATAAAATATCTGGAAATTCGACGATAAATAACAATAGAAAATACACAAAACCCAAACCAAAAAGGTACATGTCATATTTATAAAATTAAACTATTGCTTTGCGTCAAAAAAATTCTGGTGTATTTAAATACCGTATCAACGATCTTAATATTTAAAAGAATTCAGTAATATTGAATAATTACTTTGCTATCGCGATGAAGTTAACACCTTAATATTGCCAATTAAAATTATTCAGCTGCTATTCCGAAATATCTATCCGCGGCGAAAATGTCTCTTAATTAAAGCTTCGGACGAAGAAATTAAGCCGCAATAAATAATTATATTCTAGCAATGTGACGAGGGTCGTTTGTACTAACGCGGTCAGAAAATTTTAATCTATTTCATAATCTTGCAAAGATTTTACAAAATTTACTCAAAACAGTGTTGTTTATTTCCTACATGTTTACGTCTAAACAAATGAATTTAATAAATTTAGGTACAGTCCTCGACCATAATGTTTACTGCAAAAATATATAAATAAAAATAAATCGTATTTATATTTATTTTTAACCACATTTTCTATATTTAACATTTTCTAGAGCTTTATAAAATGTTATTCCTTTTACAGTTTTTCACTGCGCAAGGTTTTACGCAAAGAAATCTTTTGTTCCTTATCCTGCAGAGGAATACTGCTTTATTAAAATTTATCTAGCGCTAATGGTTTTCTAAATAACCTGTCACTAACACAACCGAGAAACTTACCATACCAGGAAAGGTGTTGCAAGAGAGTTCCAGTGAATCGTGTAGTAAAAAGATTACGTAAAGGCTGCATTTTCCACGGTCTGCGTAGTATTTTGTGTCTTTAGTCGATAATAAATAAGAAACTTTCAAGACAAAGAACAAATACAACGAGTGCAAAAATAGTACAGGCAAAGAATATAAAACAAAAATAATGACTTTCGCACACGTTGCGAAATTAATAGTAAGTATATAATAAATAATATAATAATTCTACAATACTATTCGTACGTAAATATTGCTACCACCTGATTATACCGGTTTAAAAATAACGCAAACAATTCTCTCTATGACGTCATCTATACTACATTATTTCAGAATGTAGACGTTAGGGGTCATGGCTACAGAAACAGACAAACTTAATATGAAGTCTTTGACTTTATTTGCTGTCTGTACACAAGTATTACACTCAATAACAAAAGTCAAGCGAAAAAACTTCCGAAACGAGCATAGCCTTGAAAGATATGTCAGCCTCGTGTTTATTAACGTCACATGCCTCGTCGGAGCTTATTGAAAGTGTACGGATGGGAGGCACATTTGGCTCATTGCTGAACTTGAGAGATTTCTCCCAACTTCAGTGATGTGAGTGTATTGGCTTACTCACAGATTTTCCGTTCCATTAGTCGATGAAAGATATATAAAAACTATTTTGAAGTTAATCATTAAAATGAAGACATAGAACTTATGTCATATATATGTAGCTATATAACTAATGTTTATATAATGTTTTTGTTTTTAATATTCTATACAGTATTGCACTTATAGAATCGCAATAGCCTAATGGGTTCGATTCCGCATTCAACCAAGTTTCGGTTAGTTGGGAATGGTTAAAATAAATTGTTTTTTTTTTATAATAGAAGGTTGCAATTGAGAAAGCGGTTCACCCAAAATCAAGTTATCGCCACCCATAGCCATCTGCAACAAACAAATGTGTTGCAGATGCGTTGCGTACCTTTAATGGACAGAGGAGGGGGGGTAGATAAACAGAAAATCGTTATTTCCCTTTCCTATTCGTCCCCTCCAATGTCAAGTCCTCTTCCCCTTCCCATCCTTTACTTATTAGCAAAGGATGGGAAGAGGACTAGAATTAGGCCTCTGACACCTCACTCATTAGACGAAACGCAGGATACTCTACTTCGCCTGTCTTCTGTGAGGTCGTGGTATTTCACCAGTCTAGACCATTCGTGCGTCAGATGATGTTGCGGGCTCTACCACTGTTATAGCAGTAAGTTTTTCGGTAATCTACTAATATTTTATATACATGCCCGAGGAGGGTTGGCGTTAGCAGGCGGACGGCCGTAAAAAAACTATTACCTATTCCAGTATGGACTACGGTCGGGCTTTCCTGACCCCTCATAAATAGGCAGGGAGAAGAAGAAGACAGTATTGCACTTATAATAAATAATTCAACCCATAAACCAGTCTAATATACAAATGCAAATATCACAAGTTGTTTTAAAAATATTTCTACAAGATATTGCACCTTGGGGGAGACTCTGAAGAGGGTCGCCTTTGTATTCGACACATTCTAAATTCAATTTATTACTCACTTTAACTTCCATTTTGTGGCGAGAATATCCTTGAGAAAAGCGTGGAAGAGAAAATGCTTACTATGTGATCTGACTTGTAGTACTATGTATATACCTAAGTTTCTTATATATAATTTGGTATTTGAAAAATTAACCAACGTTGAATTTAGCATTGCTAGTTGGTGTGGCCATAGTGTGGTTATATTAATTTAATGGAAGACAATTTATTGTAGGGCAAAGAAAATAATGAACTCGACTTTAATGCTTGCGAAAATCGCAATTATTGAAAGAAAAATCCACGTTTTATTTGAAAATTAGCAGTTCGAATCCTGGCAAGGTTGTAAACATAGATATGATATGAATAGCACCTGAGGAGACGAAGATGCTGATGAAGATGAAGATTGTACATCTTCTGTTCTTGAACATTGCTGATATGAGAAGAAAATTTATCTATTTTGATCGTTCAAAATGAAATAGCGACAGCGGTATTCAGATTTCTAATCATAGTTTGATGAAATTTCAAAGGCAATATATTAATTGTTATAAGCGGGCGATTTCTGCACAAACTCTTTGCCAATATCCTGTTAAGAAAATGGATGGCTCGGTAATAGGCGCCGGAGCCGCAGCGCAAGTAATTTCCGTTAAGCAGCAAAATGAATTCTGCTTATTCTTATTACGTTAGCTAGTTCCAGCACATTTTAAAATAACTAGAAAATGGAAATAAATACCCGAGATACAAAATACATAATGCTACATAAGTATATAAAATATGTGAGATAGAGTGAGTCTATAGATATACATAAAGAGTCTCTTTGCAAGATCGTGTCTTCAGAAATGATGTGATCTGTAGTAGAACTAAAGCAAGAGACATTCCCAGAAGAATTGCAAAACTTAAGTGGCGATTGACCGTGCACATTGTTCACAGAACGGATAGCCTGACGGCCAAAGATTCTCAGAATGGCGGCCACGCACAGGTCGACGCAGCGTAGGTATCCCACGTGGGACGATGATATTGGCAATATTGTGGAGCTGACTGAATGAGGGTGTCAGGGGATCGATCTTTGTGGGCGATCGTTCAGCAGTGAACAATTGTGGGTTGAAAAGATGAAGAATAAGAAGATATACGACGTTCAATTAAACACAATAGTTTCTTCCTGCACTGAACGTGCAATTTTTTTTAAAGAATTTTTATTTTTTTTTCTCACGAAAAAAGAGACAAACCAGCTAGCTTCATGTCATGTTGGGTGACCTTTACCCATAGACTTCAGGAACAATCACAGCAGAGGTGGATATAGATAAGGAAAAAGAAATGAGAAAGGGATTGGTAAGGAAAGTGGTTTGGGCGTTGGGGCGGTTTGGGCGTTGGGCTCACTTAACACGTCGTCTCATTCTCTGAAGTTTTGGGACTTCTCCATGGTTGTGAGACTCCCCCTGACCAACTGTATCACCCATGCAGGTGCAGCTTCAGTGTTTTAAAATACGAGAGAGCATCTATATTTAGAATCTTGTAATTGAATTTATCGAACCGCTTAAATAATGTATCTTCAAATCAATAGCCAGAGGAAAATGGGAATTTTAAAATCTAATTTATTAGTAGAAGTGACCCTCGTCAACCTGTCGGCAGATAATTATTTTCCAAGAGCTTGATTGAAGCGCCCACATCAATATTCGATTAAAGATTAAAAATGACTTTTGGAACTTTTAATAATGTAGATGAACTCATTTAATTTCTATTTCATTACAAGATTTCAACTTTTTCAATATAAATTTCTGTTAAGATTTTTATCTTACGGTTAGTTAACGGTAGCTCTACAACTCCCTCCTATACATAGTGTAGGTCATTACAATTTTTTCGTATATATTTTTCATCAAGAACTGAGTGCAAAGTTGTCTCTGCATACGACACGTTCAAATTGAATTTATTACTCTCTTTCTATTTTACATTTGTGGCGGGAAAATTTGAACGAATTGAAAACACTGCAATTTACAACGTTTTTTCTTTAAATGTTAAAAAATTGCTTCATACAGTTGGAGGCTTTCAATTTAAATATATCTTCTCAGCGTCCATCATAATGCAGAAACGCGCGTATTGACGGTAATATTTTGAAATTGTTTTCAACTCAATATTTAGAAATATACTTATCTTAAATATATAAATAGCTCATAAGCTAAAGATGCATTGCCTACCTTTAATTAACAGAGGAAGGTATAAACAGAAAAAGGATAATTCCTTTTCCTATCCATTCGCTCTCTCTTTCTCTGGTCAGATCATCTTCTCCTTTCAATCCATTCCTTATCAGAAATGAATGGGAAGACGAACACTATTAAGCCTGATATGATGGACATGTAAATGTGAAACAAAAATAGGAGAAATAGTTTACAACATATTTGATACTACATTTCGTTGTCATTTTAACTGAGCATTGACAAAAATAAGCTCTCGTATCAGAACGTAATATCTGTGCATGTTTCGTATGTTGCGACCTTATTACTCAGAATGAGACGTACCATCGCATTCCAGAACTCGTCTTCTTTATTCGGCGTGTGTGCAATATCTTAAAGCTGCAGTAATTACACAGAAAATAGCTTTATAAGCCTTTAATCAACACAGAAGGATATCAAGATTTATCGTAACATGCAAACTAATATTATAAATGCCAGTGAGTTTATTTGTTTGTTTGTATCATCATAAATTTTGCATACAGTGAAGGGTACAGAAATTACCCCTGACTGAATATACTTGATATTATAATACAATAGATATGACATTAGCGGTTGAAAAGTGAGACTCGAAAATCGACCTAATTAGGACGCTTTTTCTATAGCTTACGGAATGTGTTTACATTTACGCTTATGTGACAAACATTAGCTGTCATCTTTTTTCTTATTATTTTAATCACGCTATCCTTTTTACACCATTTGACATGTGTCAATGTGCTTTGGAAAACTTTTGACCGATGATTTTGTATGAGTATAACATGTCTATAGTGTAAAAAATATTTCCCCCGACAATGTGTATACAATTTTTTATATTACAACTATTTATCCCGAAAGTACATACAACCTTCATTAACAGTATCATATTCGTTGTCATGGAAATGTCTCATGTTTTGTCAATAACAAGTGTTTGAAAATGTTACCTATAATTCGAAGTAAGAATTATACACAGAATCATCTTGCAATGCGTGCGAAGCCGTGGGTAACAGCGGTAGTTACATTTCATAATATTAGATTCAAAGTATTCCTTCAAGTCGTAGAAAGAAAATCTTCAACAGCTATATTTTCGTAATAAAGCAGCGTCAAACTACAAGGTAACAAGATTATTTTTTTTTTGTGTAAAAGTCCCTGATATTAAATATCCATCCTTTGTGCCCGAAATAAGCGCACCGTCGACTCGCCCCTACCTTATTTCATTAAGCCAGTCCCTAACATCTGTTGCTTTGAAACTTGATGCTTTTGTTTTAACTTTCTTCGTCGAATACAGAGTAGATAAAATAGATTTTGAAAATATAGAGACATATATTTATTCTTTATTTTTGAGAGAAAAAGATCAAATGAAATACGACCTTCGCCTTCAATAAAAATCTTAACACGGGCTTGTTAGATTAAAAATAATAAAAGAAGAGAAGTTTTATATGAAACTAGCGACCCGCTTCGGCTTCGCACGGGAAAACAAACGTGACGTGTGACCACACCCTAATTTTGAACTTTAGAGGATAAATCTTCAAAAATCCCGAAATAGATATTCAATTATTTGAATTGAAAAGTGTTTGTGTCAATTTTCAAGGAATTCCGCTGAAGTAAAAATATTTCTTCGTACAATCTTTCATTCCCCACTTTAAACGCTTTGGAGATGAATTTAGTAAATCCTTTTTCTCGCCTACGTAATAACAGAATTGTCTGTGCAAAATTTCAAGTCACTACGCCTGCTATCCATCACTGATTTGTGAGTTGAGATTTATGAACAACGTGTTTTAAATATAAATAAATATCATGTAGACGCATGCCCGACTGGCGCTTTCTATTTTTCATACAGGTTTTAGAGTCTATAAATGATGGGCCTAGACAATTACTATCATTTAAAGAGTTTTTTCGTTAACTCATTTGTATTAAATGCTGGATGGATTGCATTCGAGTCCAATGTCTTCATTGAATCTCCTTAAGATTTAAGACATTTTTCATTTTATTGTATAATTTAGAATGTCTTAAATACTCTTTGTAGTTTATTTTCATTTCATCGGAGAGAGACAAGTCCGTCACATCCATGCAATTTTCTTATACAGGATAAAAGGCATCCTATGTTATTTTCTGTACCCCTGGTAATATCTTGAAAAAATTTGTTCTTAGTCACTTAATTTGTGAACTAGTTATAATAAATTATAAATAGATTGAGAATCAATTGCACTGGTATTGTATGTATAATTGTATATAACCAAATTAGTAATTATGATTGAAGAGCCTTTAATGGTTCTTGCAAATCAAACCGCAATTACCCTCGCCTGTTATTCAAAATTCCAAATGTAATGTAGTATTTACTACATGACTTTATTACAGAGAGAAACATTTACGTATTTAGGCAACAAAAGCGAGCTAATTTTATATTACGTTCTGTTTGATTAAAAGCTAAACGTGAATTAGAAAATTAGTTAAGGTCTTTTTCATTCAATCAACTTATTTATTTAATTAAATGCTTTAATTATTAATATACATATATATTTATCATAAAAACCTATACACATTAGTTTAAATTATTGATTAAGATTTGCCAAGTTATTCAAAATAATCTTAGCTATGTAACAATTACTAGCCGTGCCTGACGGTTTTTATGAATAGCCTATAGCTTACTATAATTAAATAATAAATAATTCTTTTAATAATAATTAAATTCTTATATAGCCTACAACTATGGTTCATATTTTATGGAGCTTTATCCAGAATTAACATGTTTTGGAACTTATTAACTACACCACAGAATACATAATAGTACTACGTACTGTGACTAGACTGATAACCTTCCATATTAATTGGGCTGTTGTTGAAACTTTAGTATTACAACTACAATATTTTCAACCTCTATACAATAAAGTTTTATCAAACCAGGATTTAATGTCATCGAAAGCATACATTTTTAAAGTTAGCTCTGTTTAAAGCTTTCGCTTAGTTTAAGTCTTTTTTTTATTAGTGTATAAAAAAAGTATAAGAATGTTTTGTTTTCACTTTACTTACAGGACTGAGAACCTAGAAACACTTAAAGAAAGGCGATACATCTTATATAATAAAGCAAACTATTCTTGTATGTAAACCATTATCTGCCTGCCCTTTTACCACTCCTGTAGAGTCGGCACAGTATGATTGTAGTCCATACTGTACAGATTTGGCTACAGCTCCTTGGGTAATCTTGTATGTAATAATAATAAATCAGCCTTTTCTAGAATGTTCCCCACTGCAGGGGCACAGGCCTCCTCTCCGACAGAGGGAACTTGTATGTAAATATATGTATATAATTCGGCTACCTCGGTGACTTCTTCTACATCCATACATCTTAGCATACATGCTCGTAGGTTACAGGTAATCCTTATATCGCCCAGTGTTTTTTTTTAAAATAAACCTTAAAAAACACTTTTAAGTTAAACGTTTTTATTTTATGTGCACTGAAAATTGTATTGTCATCTAAATTAAATGTGTGTACGAATTTTCATATCAATCTGATAACGGGAAGGTGCTTAAATTTTAATTTCTAATTTTGACCCAAATAAACAAATAAATTCCGTACAGGTCGAGCTAAATAAAACCGTTGAAAAAGGATTTTTTAACACAAGTTTAATTCAAGTACAAGATATTTCGTTTGAACTTTAACGATAAACATTGTAAGGTGGTACGCGAGCTATTGAAACTTATTCCGTGAAGGGAATGAAACTTTGACGGATACAATGAAACGGTATCTACGTGTTTTATGAAATATTTGAAGTTTAACATTGTGGCTAACTTCTACAAATTTTCTTTAAGGCATATCTCTATCAAACGTGCGAAAAGTTACTTATCGTATCGGTAAAGAAGGATATGTATTTGAGGAGTTTAAATTCTAATTCTTACAATAAAAAAAAATATATACAACGCAAATGAACAAACAAAGCACAACTTGTAGTATAACTTTACCCCTAGAAGTGTACAGCTATACTTTTAAGCTAATTTTTCATTTGTCATTTTGTCAACTAAGCACGAAGCTATTACGTGTCGAACTCAGATCCCATGTTATTGTGCACGAGTACTACCTACTTCTCGTACTTTTATTTCATATAAACAAGCTTACAATAGATATTGATCAACGTTTGTTTAATATCAAATGTACATTCACTAATGATATTATAATAAATAGATATCATATTAGCGTAAAGCGAAGACTCGAAAGCGTTCCAATTAGGACGCTTTTTCTTTCGCATGCGTCACGCTGTGGCAAACACAAGCTTTTCTCTTTTATCTTATTATTTTAATTACGCTATCCTTTTTACACCATTCGACATGAATGTTGCTGTCTTTGAAGCACTTTTGACAGGTGAATTTGTATGATATATGTTTAGTATAAAATATAATTGTTATTAAACGATTAGCTTAAAGTCAACGACAACTCATAACTTCACACTATTGCAACTAAGATACGTAAATCATTATCTTCCGGCAAGTCGGCCGGAGTCCGCTCCGAGGACGTAAGTTTAGTTGTGCTAATTAATTAATGGCTCAAGTGGTAACTCGATTACAGTTCGACTAATGTTGGGCTTTGTTCGGCTGACGGTGCGAGACTTACCAGCCACCGTGTACAGACACGACTTGGAATATAGATTTGAATTTATTAAAAGCAATCAATTTTATTTTCGTACTAGCTGCACTAGTCATGCGTTGCGACACGTAAAGTAAAAATTTCATCCAAAATTCGTCCACTGTTGGATGCCTCCATTGATTGCCACTCAAAACGGTCCCTCCCCCTGCACTCATTTTCAACACTCATACAAGAAAATTTATTTTTCTAAAATAATATTTTGGAATATGGTTTATTTAAATACGTTCTTGTGAACTTTCATATTATTTCGAAAGAGCTTTAAGTATATAAATCTAATATATATCATTCTAATTTGCTCTCTTTCAGGCTACAATACACTTATGAACTTAAGAATATAAATGTCAGAGTTGGCGAGCCGACTCAAGTTGTAATTTCAAAGCAGACTCCTTAGATAAAGTTGTCGCATTAATAAAACGTTGCAATTTTATTTTTATTGTAAAAGTTTTAAAATCTCTGAACAAGCTATAAGCGCTACAAGTTTACATGCGGAAGAGAGCCGAAGGATTTATGGTCGTGTAGTTGTACAAACTTTTCACGAAAATTGCTACGTAAATGATAAAGCGGGGACATATAAAGATGAAAGTTAAGTGAAATATATATAAGGGTTGATATCGTAATGGTTTCAATTTTCAATTGAACCCCTTTCAGCCTGTAGTATTAAAACTCAAATTAAGGTTTCAGTAGTTTTTAAACGTTTTCATGTCAAGTAAGATTGGTCCTTACAATTCCTGCGACGTTTTGGACCAAAATATGTAACATTATTACGAACAACAGGTAAAATAAATCAAGCATATTTTTTTAATACACCTTTTCAATATTTAAATGAGTAAACATATTCAGACTTTTCGCAAACAAACGCAGGTGCGGCGCAACACCATGTACGAAATCAATTATTCGCTAGTTGGTCATGAATTTGTTTTCAAATTCCTCTCAAAATTACTCCGACGTGTTACATCTGCTTTTAGTGAAATTGTGTTTTAAAAGTTGAAATTTTTCGACAGAAATGTTTCAATGATCGAAATTGACTACCCATTCTATATTTGTTTTACTGCGCGCGCGAATTTTTTCCTTTTATTTTAATGTTGCACGGATCACCCAACTGAGTTTATCAATCAACACGTTAGTAGACGACCTTTAATTTATTCAATTTTGGATATTTATACACTGCCTTATTTAATTAAAAAAAGAAGGTTATACGTACGATCTAATGAACGAAACGAGATAAATGATACCTACGTATATGATAGCTTCCAGATAAAACAAAAAAAGAAAATGTGCTTTACATAGCATAGATCCAACCAAAGATAATCGCTATGATCATCTGAGGCTCTACAGTCAGGACCAGGTTTAACAGTGGTAGAGCCCGCAAAAACAACATCTGTTGCGCGAATGAGCTGGCTCGACCGGTAAAATCAGAAAACAGGCGTGAAGTAGAAGTACTCTGCGTTTCGTCTAATAAGTGAGGTTCCGGGGGCCTAAAATCAGTCCTCTTCCCCTTCCCACCATTTCCTCCTAAAGATAGGATGGGAACGGGAAGAGGATTGGACGGGGAGGGGATTAACGGGGAAAAGGAAATATCCTTATTCCTGTCTATGCCCACCTCTGTCCATTAAAGGTAGGCAACGCATCTGCAACACATTTGCTTGTTGCGGATGTCCATGGGTAGCGTTCACGAAACATCTGGTGATCCGCTTGCACGTTTGCCACCTGCTACCATAAAAAAGGACCTGGTCCAGTAAATGTTTAACATCTAGTTCGATATACGTCTTTCTTATCAACAACAACAACGTAACTATAACATAACGCTATGGTGCTATCCAGGATTTTAAAATACACAATAATAGTCAACAAATTGAAGTGTATATTGTAATAAAATTGATGGCGGTCGGAAGTTAGCTACGAACTTACACGTTGTGTGTCAATTTGGTCGCCGCACCCCTTTACGTACCATTGATACCTCAAATTGTGTATTGCGCAGCGACTCGTGCGATGTTCCGAACCGCCATTAAGTTACAATACTGTTAATGCTTCCCCTGAGAGACAGATCTTAAGTAAGCAGTGCAACTCATGAATATTCGCTGTACCAAAGAGAGGTGATTAAACAAAAATAGAAAAGAACGAGATCTAGTATGGAAGAAGGGATTTGAAGGACTACCGTAAATGTAAAATTATCGATAATCGTTTCTGAAAATATATCGATATAAAATTCAATTTTAATTTTACGTCATCGTAATCGTTTAGATTTTCATATATTAAATTAATCTGTAAGTTTATACGAGTAGTGTAAAATCTTTACGACTTACAGTATCAAACCTAATTTT
>JWHW01030817.1:45100-55991 GCA_000931545.1 Papilio glaucus | reverse complement strand
TTTTAAAATACATAATGGTGCTATCCAGGATTTTAAAATACATAACGGTGCTATCCAGGATTTTAAAATACATAATGGTGCTATCCAGGATTTTAAAGTACATAATGGTGCTATCCAGGATTTTAAAGTACATAATGGTGCTATCCAGGATTTTAAAATACACAATAATAGTCAACAAATTGAAGTGTATATTGTAATAAAGTTGATGGCGGTCGGAGGTTAGCTACGAACTTACACGTATGTGTGTCAATTTTGCCGCCGCACCCCTTTACGTCCCGTTAATACCTAAAATTGTATTGCGCAGCGACTCGTGCGATGTTCCGAACCGCCATTAAGTTACAATAATGTTAATGCTTCCCCTGAGAGACAGATCTTAATTAAGCAGTGCAACTCATGAATATCCGCTGTACCAAAGAGAGGTGAGTAAACAAAAATAGAAAAGGACGAGATCTAGTATGGAAGAAGGGATTTGAAAGACTACCGTAAATGTAAAATTATCGATAATCGTTTCTGAAAATATATCGATATAAAATTCAATTATAATTTATCGTCATCGTAATCGTATTTTCATACATTAAATTAATCTGTAAGTTTATACGAGTAGTGTAAAATCTTTACGACTTACAGTATCATACCTAATTTTTTCATTTGAGTCGAGTACGTGAGTCTTTTAAAATCATAAGGCGAGAGTTCATTAGCGACATGAAAAGAAGCATTAGGCTTGCCGTCTCGCTGAAAAGGATAATCCCGAATAAGAAAAAAACTGGACGTTATGTTCTTGAATTATGATTCGTTGCCTTTTATGTTTTGACCTTGCTTATATTTTGATTATAGCTTCGCACCTTATAAATCGGCAACCAAAAAATTAATATTATTAATATTCAATTTTGTCCATACATATAATAAAAATGTAACTGATCGCCGTCTGTACATGGAAGATATTTGTGAAAAATTATTATTGGTGGCCTTCATAAACGCAATAAAACCCAAAACAGTGATTATTAGAATTTTTGTCTATTTGTCTGTGCGTTTGTTACCACTAATCTCAGAAACGGCTTAACCGATTTGGGTGCGGTTTTCACTAATGTATTATGGTGAGCTTCACTTAACATTTAGTGTTTGTTTTATCTCAATCGGTTCATAAATAAAAAAAATATATCAGTTTAACTGTGCTACGGCCATACTGTGTCCCACATACGCGGGAAAAGGGCAGTGAGATGATGATGAGGTTATGGTAGTATTAAATGAGTAATATCATTTCGTTTAAGTGAAATTGCAGGGCGGGTGAAACCACGGGGCACTGCCAGTACTTAATATAATTGTGTATTAACTACAAAATTGTACAAACGTATATTTGTACTAACCATAATGTTAGACGTTTTCCCTTTGTAATATAAATTTACTTTAATGCTACCTAGAATACAAATTATTTTTCAGGTTAAGGAAGTACAGAGAGCGTTCGTACTCCGACTTAATTAAAAGCAAACAAATGTGTATAATACACGTTTGTTTGTTCGCAGAATGGATGCCAAAAGGTCCTTGCATGGTGGCCACGGGCACGACACAACGTAGGTAAGTCTCCCACTATACGCACCGATGAACTGATCAAGGTTGCTGGAACCCACTGGATGATGGGGGAGTCCTACGTGCAACAGTGGACGACTGACGGCTGAAACGACGAAACGAGCAACCGGCTTACCTGATGCTAATTGACCACCACAAGCAACATTAAGGGAACAAAAAGGAGGGGTTTAACGGGGAAACGAAATATCCTAATTCCTGTCTATGCCCTTCTGTGTCGATTAAAGGTAGGCAACGCATCTGCTACACATTTGCTTGTTGCGGATATCTATGGGTACCGATTACTTAACATCAAGTCATCGCTCGACCGCTTGTTCGTTTGCCACCTTCTTCCATAAAAAAGTTATAGAAATTCCTGGTCGAGTCGACCCATTCATACAACAGCAGGACGATACGCGTTGAATGCAATTAACGGCTAGCGAACCCAAGACCTTCGACGCGTTGTGACTTTGTATCGCCACGAACGCGCAGAGGATGCGCTCATCAAAAATGCACATCGTTTGGGCGCAAAAAAAACGTTGCAAAAATATTTTTTTATTCAATAAACCTTACGGTCCCAACTATCAAACTTTAGTAACCTACAATATTAAGTTCATCATTATAAAGTTCTAAGCAAAGCTTAACTATGGCACTTGGCAACTATACTCGAAACAACAAGATTATAATGACTATAGACAATTCTTCCAAATTATGTATATTTAATTTTCTTGATATTAAAAAAAATTGCAATATTCGTACGTGGCTATGTTCTAATGAATAGTCGATTTGAAGTTCTTATCAAAACAATTAATGATTTACGAGTAAAATAACTATCCCCAGTCAGACCAGCGTATAAAATAACAAAGAGAAATACAAACATAGAATATGAATGCTATGATTTGTTGAATCAACAAAGGAAATTAACTGTATAATTTCAGCTTTGGCCTGAGTAAATTGGTTGCGAACATTGCAGAAACTTCAATTAATAAGCAAACAGGCAACAAGTCCGCCTAAATGGTTAAAGACTGAGGTTAGGCAATTAGTTTAACCATTTATCTCCAAGGAGCCAAAATCTATGTTGGGAAAACTCTTTGTCTTATCTTGCCAATCTGTTCTATGTATTATTAGAAAAATACTACGATAACTATTTATATAATGTAACTACATAATACACGAACTACAATAAAACTAATTGGTAAAAAAATAGATGTGAACAATCACCTGTACAGTGTTTACTTTTATGTGTGCCGCCCCCTCGCCGCCCTTGTACACCTCGCCTCCCCGAATACACCATAGTTATATATTTACTCTTATGTACGTCTTCGGGCGGAACATCATCTTTACCTGCCTTTGTTCCCACATTTGTTTGTTTTTTGTGTAGGTCAGCAAAGTACGACCGTAGTCAAAACTGTAATATTGTTTTTTTTAATGTAAGAAGGTGGAAAACGAGCAAGTAGTTCACCTGATGTTAAGTGGCCGCTACCCATAGGCTTCTGCAGCAAACAAATGAGTTGCAGATGTGTTGCCTACCTTTAATGGACAGAGGAGAGGATAGACAGGAAAAAGGATATTTCCTTCTTCTATTTAATAACTTACTTCTCCTTAGCACAAGACGTAAGCTAAAGCTTGAGCTTGGAAATGGTTCACGACAATAGTCACGTGGAGGATTCGAACCCACGACCTCATATACCCTTAACCTTTAGACTATTGGCGCTTGAAATGAATATGTATCTCAAGAAATAGTTAGGCGTTTAATAGTGGAGTAAATCAAATTTTAGGTAACAAGTGGCGTCATCTCTCGTCATAAAGCTGTAACGTCATCTCGAGTTGAGTTTAATAAGCAGTCTTGTTATGGGTAACGTTCAGGTAACGTTGTTAAGATGCCGGAAGCATTTTGCTCACCGCTTGTGATTTTAATTGTACTGTCGCCGCTAACAGGCGTGCGACCGCAGTTTACAAAGAATATATAGCGTTAATTATAACATGTTAGATGGCTCTTCGGATTTAAAAGAATCTTAAATAATATTTTATTAAATTATAACAGAGAAGAAAGTAACACAGTATACATGCTTAAGAGTACCCATAACCGACGAGCATGTATAGATGAATGTAGATCAAAAGGGGTATTTGCGAATAAAGCTCCCCTGACTCCATCCTCTGCCTATTCATTCCTCTGTTTTAATCTCCTTCCCCCCTTCCATTCATAACTATTTTGCGGATGTTAATGGGTAGCGATTGGCATATAACTTCAGGTGATCTGCTTATTCGTTTTCACCCTTCTACCATAAAAATATTAATTTAAAAAAGAAATGTTACATTGATCAAAATTTCTTTACTTGACGGTCATGCATTGGTCCTTTGCAAATTTTGCATCATTACTAACTATATAGTTATAATGTAATATCATTACTAAGCCGCACTGCATTAGTACTCCATCAATCTTAATGATTTTTTCAGTGCTAAGTTCTGTTAGAAGAATAAAACTGATAGCCAATATTCCAATGTATAAGAAGGAGAATCTATATTAGTACTGCTTTTAGAAGCGATATTACTATTTAATTAATTATTTTTCACGCTAACAAAGAATGTTTATTTCATAAATAAACAATGTAATCTGTAACCAATAATATTTTACATGGAATTACTTAGTGCGGTTTCGACTCTCGCGCGGCCCAAATAGTTTCTATTTCAACATTGAAATAATTGAAACGACCAAACTAAATGTGCGGTCGTAATACGATTAGAAGCTTTTACGCAACAAATTTGCGAGGTAACAGCTAAATATTACAGCTATTATGTAACTGAACTGATAAACAATCGAACAGTGTTCTGATTTGGAGCCATTGTCCGTTTGTGTCATTGTGGGTGTCTGTGTATTCTTTGCTCTTTGATAACCTAACTGGCTTTGCATAGCCAGAAGAATATAGTTTCAAAAATCGCAACTTTGAATTCCCGCTCCCGAATGTAATGCAATATAAAACGCACCCAAAAAAAACAAATTCCAAATCGTTAGCAGAGTAAACAAGTAAATAATTATAGTAGAGTAAATAAGTAAATAATAAAAGGGCAGGTATGTAAACATGAGCAATGTGATTAAGTTTTAATAACAGGTTTAATATGAGCTTTGATATTTTGCTCGCCGAATGAAATTCACTCTGCGTAGTTAAGCTACAAACGCGAACTAATTTCGCTTATAATTAAGTCTTTATTAAAAGCGGAACGCAAAGCTGGAAATAAGTAGATCGCTAACAACGGCTTGTATTTGTTTTGCACATTAAAACATAGTGTTTTACATAATATATCTGCGGATTATACGCTATATGATTATTTTTATGTAATGTGACAATAAAACCTGCATATCGTATAAAACATTCGCAAAGCGTTGCTGATATTGTAGTACTACTTCGGTATTCGGAATTAGCTCTTCTTAGTTTCGCCATATACATGAAAATTCAGTTAAATTAAGGTAATTTTACATAAATAATTTACTTTTTGGGTATATAATAACCCAGTGAAGAAAGGTAAAGAATGTATGTACAATACATGTCGTATACCTGGTATGTTTGTCTTACAACATTAGCTTTTGTATCGATAAAATTGGTTGTTGTTTATTTCGTAAATTAATCATCATTTCCCTGTCCTTTTTCCTCTCACATGGGGTCGGCACAGTATGATTGTAGTCCTGTACAGGTTTACGGCAGGCCGCATGTCTGACGCCAAACCTCCTCCATTATTTAGTAAATAAGAATGGAATAGAATATTGATTGCGTATTACGTGCATTCCGAAACTCGAGATATAAAATTTGTAAGAGAATATCATATCTAAAGCTTACAATAGCTGGTTGTTTGTTTGACAGAGTTTTATTTTCAAAATTCATGTATTCGCAATACTTATTGGTTTAAAAACCGATAATTTGCGAGATGCACTAATATTAGACCACGTAAATATTGAATATTCCACCACAGACTGTATAAACATCGGACATCAGAGCAAATACATTTGTAATGTTGTTTGTATGTCGACACTATTACAAACACAACAGAACAACATTCATATCAACATTGTCGAACTGGTGAGCTCGTTGTAAATTGGTGCCATGTAAATGTTTGAATTATGTAAATAGAAAGCTGAGAAACATTAGTATAATTAATTAAAGACTCAATTGTCAGTTTCTACTTTTCAAAGATGTAGATTAAAGCAACCAAAACATGTAAATAAATAAGAGAATTGTTAAATGGATAGAGAGGAAATAAATAGAAGAAAGGATATGCCTTTTCCTATTGATCCCCTTCTCTGTGAAAAAAAATTCCGCTTCCCATACTTTCCTTATTAGAAGATGGCAAAAGGACCAGAATTAGGCCTCTAGCAGGTCACTTATCAGATGAAACGCAGAAATACATCTACAAGACACCTGTCTTCTGTGACGTCGTAGTATCTCACCGATCGAGCCGGCCTATTATTTCAATAGTAATATATACTGAACAATTAGTATAGCCATAATTGACTGATTAACATTATTTATCATGTAGTAAGTTATGTCCTTTGTGTAGGTCGTTCTTGTCAATAAACGCCGATCAGGGTATGAAGCGGGCTATGTTCGTTACGTTACCTACTTACTTAGTTATTATATGATACTTTGAAATAACAATGGAAGAACAGGCTTATGTCTATAAATCAAAACTGTGAGAACCGTACAAGTCACGAGTCACGGTCACGACATGCCTCAAACAATGCTCGTAAATCTTATTGCTCGTAAAATGCTAACATTTATATTTTAAGAGTTGAGCGGACGGCGCCCCTTGGTACGGTACTAACTTTGAAGAGTAACAAATGTACATGCAGGGGAATTCGGGAAATAGCCGTGGAGCACTTCGAGTCGCATTCTAATTAGAAACGTGAATTGTTTACTTTTTCTTTTTTTTAATACACATTTTTTGGCTCCGATATTATCAATTCGTCTACGTAACACGTGTCCTACATAAATAGGCATAGTTTGTGATAAAATGATCACATATCAATGTTTCTTTAAATGACCGCACAAATAATTAGATAAAAAAAAAAACAAATATATTCAGAACAGCATACAATCTAAACGTTCAATAATGATTAACTTGATTTTTATTTACAATAAAATGATTATCTTTTTTAAATAATAAATGAAATAAATAAATATGCGCTCACGCCCGTAACCCAGAAGGGTAGACAGAGATCAAGGATTTCCATTTGGCGCGATCCTGGCACACCTCTCTCGCCTCTTCTACATTCATACATCTACGCATACATGCTCGTCAGTTATGGGTGCTCCGTATATCGCCCTTATTTAGTAAGCCACTAATCTGATCGATATAAGTTCTCCTAAGGCGTCCCCTAACAACACTGCCACTGACTTTTGCTACATAAAATAAACACATATTTTTAAATACTGTAACGCCGGAAACGTATAATAAGGGAACTAGATCGTGCCATCGAGTGTTTAGTGTATTATACCGGGACTAGATGGCGCCACTAGTGTTTTAAAACGCGCTATAGATGTGCTATGTGAAGACCCGTTCCGAAGACACCCATTACAAAACATAAGTGTTGACGTACTACATGATTTGGATTGTAAATATAATAAGGTCCAGATCACTAGTGAATGATTTCAAACTTAAAATATACTCGAGTATTATTTAAAATATTATTATTATTATTTAAAAATGTTTATAACTATGCTTAGAACTGTTTAATTAAGAGTAACTATAAGGATTTATTACGGGTACTCAAGTAGTCGACAAGTATAATTAAATTACCTGAAAAGAATTTAGTACTATATTCGACACGATAAAATCAATGACTGCCTTAAGGACATAATAAAATTTCTCGCTTCAATGATCTCATCCGATGATTCAGTTATTTGCGACATTATTACTTTAGCTCTAAGTTAATTACTGCCTTAATATAATAAATTAATCTCAATTCTTATTACATCGGATTATCTTGCACGGTGGATTAAGAACGCGAAATAATTTACATTATAGACACGTATGAAATGTCTTAATACTGAACATGTGCTTTAGGATACGTAACTGGTTCGAGATCCCGTTGTTACGGCATAACTTACTGGCACTGCTATTTCCTTCCGATTACAGAGAATGAGTGAAATCTCAATGCACTTAACGCACTTTATATAATTACTTTATAAAGTTCCTAATCAATAATTCAGTAGTAAAATAATTCAATTTATTTAGTCCCCAAATAAGTATGTATGTGTGTTTAGGGAACAAGTTTAAAGCATCTTTTTCCGCGGTTAAGCGTAACTCTTTCTGTCCAGCTCCTAGGTTCGTAGGGAGATTTTAAATAGCGTATAAATGCCTCAAATAACCTTTCTTGAAAATTGAACTGTCAACTGCAAAAATAAATTTTGAATTCAGATCGCTAGTTCCTGAGATTAATAAGTCCAAACACATAACCTCTTCAGCTTTATTACATTAAAGTATACATTTTAAACTCTTACGTCTACAATATTTTAAATTCCTTATACCGATAAGAGCTACATCACTTTCACTGTATACCTAAAAAAATTTAATATTTTTCAAAACATACTAAAAATCCATGCAACCAAATATATCTAAGTCATTTTAAGTACAATAAATAGTTCTTCATTTTATATCTAGAGACAGTTACAATATTTTATAAATTATAAATGTCAAGACCCAAAGAATATGGAATTATTAGGTTGTACACAAAAGAGTTGCAAATGCAGCTTTTCCGACATTAAGATTTTCATTTAAAAGAGAAGCTACTAACGCTGCTTTTGATTTTGCCTAACGAGCTCCACTCAAGTGTTTTAGAGATTTAACTTGTGATCCCTGATGAAAGAAAGGGATCCCACTCGAAAAATAAATAAGAAATCCTTTATTCTTTTATTTTATCCAGTATTATACATAGCCTTAAGTTTGCTAACTTCATCAAACCGTTTATAAAATGCATTTTTTTTTAATTTTCATAAATTAAGTAAGTTTTTGTCAAAAAAGTCAATTAAATATATAGATAATCGCAACATAACCTAAAAAATACGCTACGTTCCTTTACATAAGGTATCTAACTAATGTTATTGAAATTTGCACCTAGATGGCGTTTTAAAATAAAATAATTTTTTCCTCATAATCCTGATCTTTGAAATAAAGCAATTTTATGAAAAATGAATGGCCTTGATACTAGTGCAAATTTTCAAGTCAATGGGACGTAAGTTAGTAAATATTATAATGAAACAATCTGTTCCTTACAAACTAACAAACATACTGACCAAGTTAAAAAAAGCGTGTTATAAATATAAACCCTCGTATCTTACGTATAACTGGACTGGATATAACTGGATTCCTCTTACTCTCGCTAACAAAAGGCTCACACAACGAGGACGTTCATAGAAACCATGTTCATTATTTCATTTTCATTTGACTAGGATAGAATCGGTAATATCTAATCGACTTGGTTACATTATACTAGACCTGAGAGTTGTTTGCTTCCAATACATAAGTAAATGAGTATACAAAAGAATTTAATTAGTCTTTAATTTACGCTATGTTAACAGGAAGCTTCGTGTTCGCTGCAGCAAGGAACCTACTGCAGTTTGCAGGTGCGTTTAAACAAGTCCTTTGTGCTGTCTGTGTTCACTTCAGTTTCTATAAAGTCAAATCACTTTGCAGTCGTAATTTAATTTGAAATTAAAAAGTGACTTGTTCTATTTTGTCTTCTGAAAAAGTTTTGTACCGGATATTTTGGGGATGGTTAGGTAAGTATAACTATTTTTAAGTAAGCTTTCAGATATCAATTTAAAAGCTTATTTTTTCTCAAAAGAGCAAGTGGTTCACCTTATGTTAAGTTGCCGTTATCTATAGGCAACTGCAATATGCTAAAGAGTTGCAGATGCATTGCCTATCTGTAATTGACAAAGGAGAAGATAGACAGGAAAAAGGATATTTAATATTTCTATTCACTTCCTCTCCCTTTCATTTCTTTCTCCTTTCCATCCTATCCTTCTTAGGAAATGACGGGATGGGGAAGAGGACTGAAATTAGGCCTCAGTCACCTCACTCATCCAACAAAACGCAGAAATTTTCTACTTGACGCCTATCTTCTGTGAGATCATGGCATTTCATCGGTCGAGGCGGCTTATTCGTGCAGCGGATGTTTTTGTTGCGGAATCTATTGAAATTTTGTACACTTGTGTATAACACTAAAATATGAGCAGTGTAATAAGCCATTTGAACAATGCACTGAAATTTCTAGCTCAAATTAAAAAAGTTTCAACAAAACATCTGCAGTTATAAATCACACTGCGAAACATTCTTGTATGCGACACAGCACGAAATCTTTATTAGTAAAAGTTTTCATACGCCATTAATCCCACGGTACTCATTCACCTAATGAATTGTTTTGCTAGCAAATATTATTGTGCACAGAGTAGTTTTATATCAGTGAATGCATATCACGACGCAAGAATAGCAGAAGAAAAAGAGCGAAATTCACAAATTTGAAAGACCCTTCCTGCGGTAAAAATAGTAAAATGAATATTTTTTTATAAAATTTTAAAAATAAATTCTCCATGACAACCATGACATCTAAACCTACTTTAATAACCTTTTTGTTTTAACGTAATAGTTATAATAATACTTTGTATTTTTTATTTAACTCATGATGAAGATTGATGACTCCGTTGGAATAAAGCAGGTTTTTTTGTGAAAATATATGTGTATTTTATTAAAAATGAGTCTACAGTTAAGCTACTCTACGCCGTGGATAGAAGTTTATTTGCGCTAACGAACTTTAGCTCACGCGAACGATTACAATTTTACAGATTTCTCGTGTATTGGTTTCTACTAATTAAAAACTGCTAGGTCGTTGTCCTCCTCTTGCTGTTACGTCTGCCTTTTAGATAATTCTATAAAAAGCATACCATTAATAACATGCCGCCCAATTTGTAATTGATGAGAATAAATTAATTGCAAACTTGAACCAATAAGCTTCCAATTTTCGACTATATGTATTAAAATTCAATCACCTGATATGGTTAACGCTGGCGGTATAACGATAGACTTACCCCACTCCCATTTCGGACTTAATTAACTTGGTGATAAGTCGATCACTATCCTTGTCTAACACTATTTGATTCAAATTTGGAACCCTTTTCAACAAAAATAATTAATCATTTAATTACTATCAAAATACAATGTTCACAAAAGTATATTTTAAAAATTATGAACGCGAAATCAATTTCAGTAATGAAAAATAAACCGTTATATTATGTCCCTATCAATAATTAATATGTGATGTAACAATTACGCTTTAATA